>PVJA010045937.1:0-15380 GCA_004027025.1 Myocastor coypus | reverse complement strand
GTCATTCTGAATTCAAGTACCCACAATCTTTGAACTGACATCAAATATGAAATAGTCCTTTAAAGACTTCTCCCAATACAGTTTCTCTAACAGCTATGGAACACCCATCTCTGCTAAAACAAAACAAAAAAGGGGGGGATATAAATAAAGGAACATTTTTTGTAGAAAAAATATATATATGTTGGGGCCGGGCGGGATGTCTCAGTGGTCTAAAGCGCCTGCTTGGGGAAGCTTGGGCGGCTTCAGGGACCGCGGTTCGATCCCGGGCACCACATGCTGCGCCAGCCCTGCCCTCAGGGCGGGCTGAGCCGGCCATAAAAAAAATGAGTGAATAAACAAACAAAAGGTTCTGAAACAAGAATAAAAATAATAAATAATAAATAATAAATAAATAAATAAAAATAAAAAAAGAAAAACTATATATATGTATATATACAAGATATGATATATAGCTACTTTCTCTTAGTTCAGTGAGAAAGGTCAGTACTAATATTCTTTAGACAGGATATCATGTCTGCATTTTGCCCTCTGAATACTATGAAGACCATAATATGCAATGTATTAATTATTGTAACTGTCTTACTAACGTGCTGTGCCAGCCCTGCCCTCAGGGCAGGCTGAGCCAGCCATAAAAATAAATAAACAAAAGTTCTGAAACAAGAAAAATAAAATAAAAAATTATTTAAAAAATTTTTTTTAAAAAAATGAGGGATTGAGGAGATAGCTTAGTAGAATAAGTGCTTGCCTGCAAGCACAAGGGCCTGATTGCAATCCCCTGTTCTGCAAAACAAAAAGAAAGAAAAAAGAAAAGGAAAACTAATTAATTAAACTCAGTCCCTGACTGCAACAAGAGAAATTTTTTTTTTTTGCTTTTTGAGACAGGGTCTCACTATGCAGTTCAGGCTGGCCTTAAGCTCACTTTTGTAGCCCAGGCTGGTCTCGAACTCACATCGATCCTCCTGCCTCAGCCTCCCAAGTGCTGGGATTACAGGCGTGTGCCACCACGCCCGGCTAACAAGAGAAATTTTTATACAATTAAAAAATAAAACCAAACTGTTCCCTGCATCTCAGAGAACAAACAAAAAAAGGAAAAAGAGGCCCATTTTCCCTGAGAATTCTGCACTGAAACTTTCATCAGCTGCTGCAGTTATTGACAACACCTATAGCTTCACTCCACACTCCCAATTCATCCATTTCCAGCCATCTGAACTGATTCCCACTAGCCATTGCCTGCAGCCATAGGGGCCCTTCTCTCCACGGCCTTCAGTTCACACACCTGTCCTGGTCAGATGGTGTCATCCAGCACCTACTTAGGAAGACTGTCAGCAATTCCTTCTGAGTTTCACATTGTGGCTGAGGAAAAAATGAACTGTCAGCCCTGATAAATAAGCCCTAAGTGAGTAGAACAAACCTAGAACTGTAACATTTGGGCTGCAAAACCCCACAGTCATTGCAAAGGTTAGGGACAAATGTATGAGTTTCTTGGTAAACAATGAAACAAAACTCTGCCTTCAAAAGTTCCCTCTGTCAAAAAAGTTACCATAACAGGGGCAACTGGAACTCTTGCTTCTTGTCCTTTCCACCAGGTACAAAACCTACAGTCTAGAAGAATATCTTCACACTAATCTAGTGTGAAGCCTCATTCTCATTTAACTTTGCACGTTTAACTTGAACTGCCCTGCCATAACACCTGCACCAACTGAAAACAAATAACCACAACCCTAAAGTGGTAAGAACTTCCTCCCAGAGGTATAAACTACAAACTTGCCTATGGGCCTCATCATCACGCATGCCACCTCACCATGACCCCCCATCGCTGTTAGATGTCACAGAAAGCGCAAGCAAACATCCAACCACACATCAGCCTGATATTCTGAAAGTCATCCTGATCAGTGCCTGTTGATATTAATAAATCTGCCTCCTGGGTGTCATTTCAGTTTTTCTGCATGTCATTACAACTAGGCTGGGGCTCTAGGGCTGTGATCCTACTCAGGATTACACACCCTGCACTGTTTTGGCAAGGTGCTCTGATGTCTCCAAACATGCGCTGCTAGTAACAGTTAAGGAGAAGTGAAAAGAAAACAAAAACACAGCATCCTGCAGACAGGAGGACTTGGTGCTTTCTCCTGTAATGGCCCATCCTTCAAGCAAGCTTACCACCATACTTGCTGCAAAGAAGATGATCTTACATTTTCATTATGCACAGCTGGTAATGCATGGCTACCTTAGAGAAAACAAATTCATAACTAACAGTTTTAAAATATTGATTTATATTCAAAGGATAATATTTTGGATGTATTATTTTAATAACATGAAGACTAATTTCAGTTTTTACAATGTAACCTGTTGAAGAAAGTAAAGTTATCATATATGGTTTATATTCATTACTCAACAGACTGTTTCTCCTGGAGAGTGTTTAAAAAGATGTCAAAGCTATGTAGGTTAGGCTCATGCAAACTGACAGAAATACTTTTTGATTGTAGGGATTCAAACCAGGGACAGTGCCACTGAGCTACATTCCCAGCCCTTGGTAGCCCCACTTTTTAACTTTAATATTGAGACGGCATCTTGTTAAGTTGATGAGGCTAGGCTGGACTCCAATTTGTGATTCTCTTGCCTCAGCTGCCCAAGTAGCTGGGATTATAGGTGGCCCTACCATATGCCTCTAAACTCCTAAATGTGAAGGATCGTGTGGTGGTTAATTTGATTTGTCGCCTTCACTGGTCTACTAGGTGCTCTTTTTATAGACGACTGAGTTAGGTAGAAACATAGGCAGTCAGATATGGCAAAGCCCTCCAGGGAGTGCTAGTGCATTTGTTGGGTATTAGACCTCAAAATAAAGCTAAAATGGTCAAGCCTGAGATAAGAGATAATACCACATCTAATAAAATCTACACAGACATCAGTTATCTTAAAGGGTAACCAAGACACTCTGTACAGTTCTTTGTTCTTTGCATGTACGTTTGCTATGTGACTTCCTTTCCTACTGAATCAAAGTGCTTCAGTGCACATTGTACCCATGTGGTTGTGCTCCATAAAATTTCCCCTGAACAGTAGAGTCCTTGAAGCCCATTTGGGATGCCTCTTGCCTCTAAGAAGGTGTATCTTTCCCCCGCAATAAACATTTCCTATTCGTAACCTCCTTCATTCTTTAGAATTTAGAATTCAGTCTCAAATTTGGGGGAACATGAACTTGGCATATCAGATACCTAGCGGGTTGAGAGTTACAGTATTTCTCTTACATCATTTGGGGGTTCTGTGTCATTCCTGTATCACTCAGATGTGTGGTTAGATATGATTGAGTGTTAATATAATGCATTATGATGAGACTAGCATTTAATTCAGTAGAGTGAGTGAAGAGACTGTTTCCTCCAGCATGAGTAGGCCTCTTCCAATAAGCTGAGTATGAAGGCTGAGTTTCTACATAACGGAGAGTTCTTTATGCCTCATTGCTTCCAGAATGAGACAGTGGTCCTTCCTACCATGGTACTCAAATTAAAATGATGATTCTTCCTGAGTCTTCAGCCTTCCAGCCATTGGGCTCACAATATGTTTGTACAGCTTCCTGTGTTTCTAGCCTTCAGATTATGGAGTTACCCTGTAGATCCTGGGATGTCTTGGTCTCTTTAATAGAGTAAGTCAATTGCTTGTAATTTCTGCCTCTATGTTCTTTTCTCTCCATGTATGAGGTATCATTGGAAAATATGAGGAATACATACAGTTTTAAAAATTTATTACAGTAAAAGACACATTACCATTAATGGCCCTGAAATCATTTCTTTCACTTTGAACATATATATTCCATGATTTTTTGCCACTTTCTGAATCACTTCTGAAAGTCCTCTTTCATGAGTTTCTTGAGTTGTGTTGTTGTAGCTGCTTTGATGTCCTGAATCAAGTTAAAATGTTTACCTTTTATGGTCATTTTAACTTTGAGGAAGAGCCACAAGTCACATGGTTACGTAGTTGAGGACGTACATAATATTTTGTGCGTCTGGCTTTCTACTGGATGACATGCAGCAGCAACATTCAGTGTATGTATCTTGTAAAGGCACTCATGAAAGGACAACCAGAATTGCTTTAGAGAGTGGCAGTTATGGTGATATAAGTGCATTTGAAGCAAGAGTAAGTACTTTTGGTGGGCTTAATGGAAATGTGTCTATTTCTGTAACAATTTTTTTTTTTGCCTTTTTGAGGCAGGGTCTTGATATGCAGTTCAGGCTGGCCTTGAGCTCACTTTTGTAGCCCAGGCTGGTCTCAAACTCACATTGATTCTCCTGCCTCAGGCTCCCTAGTGTTGGGATTGTAGGCGTGTGCCACCACAACCAGCTCTGTAACAAATTTTTAAATTTAAAGATTTACCTTATATAGAAGCTCTGTTTAGAGTACACTAATGCATACAGTCTTATACAGAAGGAAAAACCTAATTAAATCCAGAGAAACTGAATGGATGGCAAATAGGAGATGTATTGTATGTGTATTAAGCAAGGAATTTTTCCCCTAAAGAGAAAAAATTAGAGCATGCTACGATGCTGATAACAAAGACAACAGTTGAGGTGATGATGTAGGCTATAGGAGACACAATGCTATATTCAAGGAGTAGGAGGTTTTCCCAGGTAGCTGGGGCTCAGGCAGCAAACCTTTGGGACTAGAATGGTGAAGAACTTTTTGAGGAGAGAACAAATTTCACCTTTCCACTAGTTAGATCTCGAACAAGAGCCATGGTCTTGAGAAAACAGACTGCCTTTCCCTAGAGGGCATCAAAGCATAGATAAAATCTTGTAAGCGCTTTTGACAGAATGCCTATAATACCCCTAATTCTTCTGTCATCATACTTCAAAGAGTTGATAACATTAAATATTTTATAGCCAAGTCATTTGGGCCTGGATTATTGGAACTTTTAACATTAACCTGATGTTTATACAAGTTCATTTTATTTTACAATAATCTTAGCCTTTTTCCCCCCCACACTTTATATGCTACCTATTTCTGTAGCATGCTCAAGTGAAATACAAAACACAAATAGAATATGCCTATGTTTCTAATAGAAAATTTTGTAAGGTCAAACAAAAGAAAAGAAAGTGTAGAATTAGTGTTTTACCAATGTATTTCAACTTGACAATATAGGACAAAAGAAATGTTTGAATCTAGTTTCTGAAAGCCACAATCAGAGAATTGCCTTGAGAGTAATTCACTGAAGTTACTCTTTTAACTTTGGACTGAAAGTCTTTATGCTTTCATGAAATCTAGGTCACTTGATCAAGTCCTCCAAACTTTGGGAGGACTGAAATTCTTACTTGGCAGAATGCACTAAGTAACTGTAAGCTTAGTATTGTCATCAGTCAGGGGCTCAGGAAGTTTCTGAAACTGAAAAAAGGAATTTAATCCTTGCTTTTTGTTGAATAAATTTGCAGGTTCTCTACAGGAGAAGGAGGAGAGGAGAAAGAAGAGTGTTGTACTGGTTGATACATTGTGTGAACTTGAGAAGTTTAAAGTTTAATTAAGTGATTCAGCAAAGAGCCAGAATTCTTAGTTTATAAACATTCTCATCCTGTGCAAGAAGAGGGCAAGGACACTGTATAGCTCTACACCCCTAACCCAGGAAAACTTTCATATACTATAAGAATGGGAGAGAGGCTGGCTGGAAGGCACAACTGCTGCTCTTCCCTTTGCTCTTTGCCGTTTTCTGCTGCCATGAACTATGCTACTCTCTGCCATGTGCCATGCTGCCTGGGAGCCAACTGAGTATAGACTGAAACTTTGAGCTAAATAAACCTTTCCTTCTTTACATTTTGGGGTCAGTTATTTTGTCCCAGCAAAGAGTGAAAAATAACTGAGACAGGATGCAGTGCAGAGGAATTGGTGGTTTGTCTTATTGCTTCAGGCTGAGGAGGAGCCTTGGTCTGGCTTAGCCAGGAATCAAAAGTCTTGTCCTAATTGTTCAATAAATGGTCATCTTTCTTCTTTTTCTTTTGGTTTTTTTGAGACAGAGTCTCGCTATGTAATCCAGGCTTGCTTCAAACTCAAAATGGTTCTGCTGCTTTGGCCTCCCAAAGTGCTGGGATTATAGGCATATGCGACCACAACTAGATAATGATAATCTTTTGATAGTCCGGAAAAGAGGACAAAGTCACTAACAAGTCATTGATGCTTGCCCTTCATTTTATAACCTTGCTAAAAAAGGCAAAGCCACAAATTAAGGGTACAATACTGATGAATAGTGACTCTAAAAGTGGCAGAATGCAGTAACATATGGAAAAAGCATTTTATCTTTAATAATAACCTAGTTTGTTTTGAGGTTTGTATCTAAATGTAACAGGCAGGATTTTATTTTTGTGGCTTTATTTATTTTGGTACCAGACAGTAAACTCAGGACCTTGTGCTTGCCATACAGGTGCTTATGCCACAGAGCTATCTCCCTGGCAACAGTAGAATTTGAGTTTGATAGCACATAGACTTCGTGTTTTGTCCAGAAGAAATCAAACATCCTCCAATTTTATTTACAGCAATGGTGAATGAATGCATTACATAAATTATCTTTTGACATTGAGTATTACATTCTTTATTATAGGCCTTATTTGGTAATCTTGATGACCCTTTGCAATAATACTTTAATTTTAATTATCTACTTACAACTGTATAAGAAACTAAATCTTTAAGAAGTACTTCAAAGAATTCTCAAATATCATATGAGAATAGAGTAGAAGAGGCTGAAAGGAACATTTTGGAAGAGCTAATGAGACTAAGAAGAAAAGTTCTTGCAAGACATACATGAAGCTGGAGATCCCAGTAGGGGCTGGTGTAGTATTTGGGCCACCTTTTTATATTTAGCCTATATGTAGGCTTTTGTATATTACTATTACTCTTTTTGTGTATATATAGTTTTGATTATACTTTTCTGCTGGATGTTTAAGACCACGTGAAATCATGACCTGTGTTGGAATGTATATGCTCCCGCACATATGTGTGTGCATGTGCATATGTTCGTCAAGCTTAGTTCAGGTTCCTCACCATTACATTTGGAGTCATGTGACAGTCTCAGTTCCTCTAGATTTCTTTTTCTCTATCAGTTGTGTTATTATTTAAATCACATAAACTTTCATCTAAATTTGGTATTTTAAAAATAAATGCTTGCCTACAGTGTATTTTATAGGTAATTATTGCCCAAGCTTTAACCTTTGAGTGTTGTTGTCTGTGCTTCACGTGACGTAGGCAATTTAGCTAGCTTAATTCAATTGTATAACAACCTCATAAACTTAAACATGCAAGGCCATCATCGGAAGAAACGTTAATCTGGAAGTCCACAGTATGACAAGATGTTTTCCTAAATTCCATATGTGAGAAGGCCTGTACATTTGAGGAACATAAGTGTGCTTAATATGTTAGCAATACTTACACCTTAATACTTACAAGAGGTGAGCAATACTTGGCATCTAATATTATTATGCAGTCCAGAGAAGGCAAAATTTAGATTTCTTCTTTTTTTTTGTCTTTTTGAGACAGGGTCTTGTTATGCAGTTCGGGCTGGCCACCTGGCCCCTATATTTAGGTTTAATAGGTTTACATAGTGTAACTGCACTAGCAAGAATTAAAGGACATCTTTAAAGCTCTTTTAAGTTATAGAATAGTAACAATGACTGCGAATGACTTATTGCTTAGTATGCAACTGTTCCACAGTAACAAAATATTTCTTTCATCAATCTAATAGATATAAGTTTTAAATGGCAGCATCAAATTTAAAGAGATGCCAAGTTTTTAATTATTTTATGTCTAAGGTCTAGATGTAATAATGTATGCTGCATAAATAAATTGTTACGTTACATGTATTAAACTCAATTTTGTGCTATTTTCTTTTCTTCTCTTTTCTTTTCTTTTCTTTCTTTCTTTCTTTTTTTTGCTGGACCGGGGTTCAAACTCAGGACCTTGCATTTGCCAGGTAGGCACTTGTGCCACAGAGCTGTCTCCCCAGCCCCTTAACTCAGTTTTGAAACTAAGTTTTATAGCATATTTTTGTCCTCATATGGATATATACCTCTAGCCATGGATTTATAGTGTGTTTTGTAAACTAAGATAATATTCATTTGACTATTCATAAAGTGATTATTAAAAATATTCTGTAAGTTAACATTTACATACTCTTTCCTTTCAGCTTTTTAAACAATTCCTTGGAAAATACAATAAATTATCTTAGTAAAATATATATTTTTATAAAATTATAATTTTTTTTTGTCTTTTTGAGACAAGGTCTCGTTATGCAGTTCAGGTTGGCCTTGAGTTCATTTATGTAGCCCAGGCTGGTCTCAAACTCACACTGATCCTCCTGCATCAGCCTCTCAAGTACTGGGATTACAGATGTGCACCACCACACCCAGTATATGATTGTTTCTTAATATAGCTTTTAAAAAATTTAACAGGACCATTATAATATTTTAATAAAATCTTATTGGTTTAGACATAGAAAATATAGGTTTATGTTTAGACATAGAAAAACATAACCTTTTAATTAGACAGTTATATATAATTACTTATTTAATAATATTTTTGGGGCTGGGTTTGATGGTACATATTTGTAATTCCAGCACTCAGGAAGCTGAGGCAGGAGGATTGCCAAGATGAGTCTGAAGACAGCCTGAACAACATGGCAAACCCCTACCTCAAAACAAAACTCTGCTGTGGCATCTATCAGGCCTCTCTCTTCCTTCTATGACCTGCACTCCTCCAAGGAAGTGGCAGGGCTGTGAAGATCGGAATTCCTCCGAAGTGGCTGCTGTCAAGATCATGATCCCGAGAGGAAGTGGTAGTGTGAAACTAGGAACTCCTCCAAGGAAGAGAGGGGGGCACAGAAGCCTTCCTCAACCCCTTTATCTAACCTTTTGGGGCTGAGCCACTCCAAGGTGGGGCCCCCATGCTCTAGGCTGTGGAACCACCAAGGGGATCCAGCCAAGCTTCAGACATTTCAAGTTGACCCAACATATCGACCACCACAAAGTTAAGTATATTATTTTTTGTAAGCCTTAAGAAACCAGGAAAAATTGAATTTATATTTAGCAACTGATACGATGATGTAGTTATGAACATTTATAAATATCTATCCTATTTATATTGATTTACTTATCTCAACAATTACCTTAGATGACTCACAAAAGCAAAAGCATAGCATGGTTGATATTCATAGGTGTCTTAATTACCTTTTTGTTGCTGAGACAAAATACCTGATACTTAAAGTTAAAGGGGGAAGGGTTCAGTTAGTATAGAAGTTATAGAGTTTCTAGACTGTAATCAACTGGCTCCACAGCAGGATGGTGCATAGTAGTGGGGCAGCAGTTCACGGTGGCAGAAGACAGCAGGATCAACAAAAAAGAACGCAAGACTGCTGTCACCTAAAGAGTATGAAGGATATGTAATACAACCATTGTTAAATTTAAAATAAATAAATAAATATTTTGAATTAAAAAAATAAATAAAGAGTATGAAGAATACCTCAGGTGGGTGTAGCACTCATGCCCTTGTCCTAGCCAGAACGCCAAACTAATCAGTAGGCTGATTAATCACACACACTTAATCTCAGCATCACACACTAGATTTAGCCTCCTCTGAATCTAGAAAAAAGCCCTGTGGCCACATGAGGCATTGGGGGACATCTAGATAAAAGCTATAGCAGTAAGTTATATTATCTTTCTACCTTTCACTAAGGAAAGCTAAGTTATTGTACATAGAAAACAATGGACATGCATTTATAAAAGTCTGAAAACCTAGACATTAACATAAAAAAGTTGCATTTTGTGTTATCAATAAAATTAGCTCATGTTGAACCATGTGAGAAAACAGAAGTTGGACTATATCACTTAACTACAAGCCAATTTAGTAGACTTTTGGAGGCTAATACATACCTGTAATTTAACACATAGAAATATATTATGAACCTAAATTGTGCATAATCTTTGTGCTACCAAAATGTAAGATTCTTTTTTTGTCTTTTTGAGACAGGGTCTTGCTATGCAGTTCAGGCTGGCCTTGAGCTCACTTTTGTAGCCCAAGCTGGTCTCAAACTCGCACCAATCCTCCTGCCTCAGCCTCCCGAGTGCTGGGATTACAGGTGTGAGCCACCACGCCTGGCCAAAATGTAAGATTCTTATTTGCAAGTTTTATGTAAGCTTTATGTAGCAGATTTACCCTCTAATGCCATGAATTTGGTTGCTGTTAAGTATTTGTATAAGCAGATTTTATGAGAAGTCCTAACAAAACCAGAAGTCTATGAGGACAAAAAATTAATATTTATCTGTCTATCTATCTATCTATCTATCTATCTATCTTTGACCATTATTAAAACAGATTAACAAGCAGACAAAAATATAGAACGTATAAAATGATTAGATTAAATCAGACTGTACTCTTAGACTTACTTGCCATATTGAATTATAATATTTTTAATTTTAGTTCTAGGCATATACTATAAATAGACTAGTCAGAATTTTTCTCAGAGATTATCAATTAGTTCTTTTTAAATATAAGTTGCAATAGTATTTCCTTTAAAACATTTAAGCTGCTCTGAATATTTTTTTCCTGTTATATAGGTAACGGTATAGACTTAAAACCAATGAGATAGTTCAGCATACTAAAGCATCTGCTTGGGCAAGCTTAGCCTAGGGTGGGCTGAACTGGCCGGAGTCTGGGTGTAGTGGCACACACCAACAGTCCCAGTGTTGGGGAAGATGAAAGCAGGAGGATCACCATGAGTCCGAGCTGCATAGTGAGACTCTGCAACAACCAAATACATTTAGAAAAACAAAAGCAAACAATCGAACAAAAAACAAGCCAATGACAGAAGGGGAAAGAGAGGAGAGCCATAGATTACTAGATTGGATCCTTATTTTCCATTATTATAAACTCAAATTTGAGATCTTGTCTTTCTTAATATTTAGCCTTTATTTATTTATTTATTTATTTATTTAGTCTTTTTGAGACAGGGTCTCGCTATGCAGTTCAGGCTGGCGTTGAGCTCACTTTTGTAGCCCAGGCTGGTCTCGAACTCGCATCGATCCTCCTGCCTCAGCCTCCCGAGTGCTGGGATCACAGGCGTGCACCACCACTCCCGGCTAGCCTATATTTAGAGAGAAAGCAACTTCTAAAAGTTGTCCATCTTAAATGGTTTTAATTTCATAAAATATAATTTACTGATGCTATTTGGCGAACGACATTGAATTACCCATCATCATTTAAGATGTACTGTCTGCCTTTAAGATCTCTCTTGCACAGTCCTGGAGAGGAAACAAAAGCAAAGATAGGATCCAATTTAGGTCCCAGAGAGCAAGCTGCATAAACTGCTTGACTAATTCTATGGTTACAGGGCATACAGGGCAGGTACAAACCTTTTAATTTCCTTGAGCACAATTGCCCAAGGGGAAGCTCTACTCTATTACCCCAGGGTCTGCTACCCAGGACTGGCAGCTCTGCTTTTCTGTCCCCACCCCTATCATTGACTAGTGCAGGCATCCCTGCGAGCGTGATAGAAATCTGTTGCTCAGGTCCAGAACAAACATCTTTGTTCTTATCACATAGCTACTCCACCCTTTGTCAACAGACCAGGAAAGCTGGAAAAGGAGTTGCATACAACAGCTAGGCTTTGCTCAAAAATTTACCCAAAGATCTTCGTATCTCTGCACCAGTAAAATGCGCAAAGAACTTAGAGAGGACATGCCACTGCGCAAGTGCAGATCCCAGACCATTTTAAATACTGAGATAAAGTTGAGGCTAAAATTATAAGAATACTGGAACTAAGTACGAAGAAAGGAAGACACAAGCTAGCGTTAAAGAAACAATGCAGAAAGGCTTCCCATCCAAAAAAGAAAAAAATAGCATAAGCAGGGCTGGGCAGGAAGTCTATCAGGGCACACAGCTGAGAAGGACTGAAGTGGAAGTCTTCTGTCAGGTCTGTGGGTCTCTCTTACTAGTAAGAAAGTATTATTCTCTGGTTCCTTTTTAGATCATATAAATCTTTCCCTTTTAAAAAAGGAAAGTACGGTGGTCATGACCCCCTACCTCATGGGTGGGGACATACTAGGAGCTGACCCTGAAACTATGAGAAAGCTTCCTGAGTTCCCTAGGTCCTATTAATCCCCCTCTACCTTCTAACTTTCTGCCTTTCCCTGGTAAATAATATCAGAAAAAGTTAAAGATTTTGGAGTTTCAAACAGATAAAAGCCTCAGAATGGGAAAGAAAGAGTAAGAAAAGAATTGGAACTTTCATAGGAAGGAAAGGAGGAAAAACAAAACAGAACAAAACAAAACAAAACAAAACAGGAAGTTCCTCAGTTTGAGACCACAGATGTAGAAGTCTGTAGACTGGGAGAGAACAAGGAGGAAATGAGAGAGATAGAGAGAAACTACATATCTGAAAGCAAGGGGCTGTGGGAAGCACTCACCACAGTGAACAGTCCTGATGCCTCTTTTTTGAAGCCTGTCTGACTAAGAGTACATGTCACCAGACAGGGTTCCAAGACGTTCCTTGAAGTTGACACTCTTTTTATAGAGTAAGCTTGCAGGTTCTCTAATTTCTGCCACAGAGAAAGAATTTTCAGGACTAGTCTGCAGAAAGCATGGGGAAGGTTTTACTAAGTAAAAATTTTATTTATTTATTTATTTATTTATTTATTTTTTCTTGTTTCAGAACTTTTGTTTGTTTTTTTTTATTTATTTTTATGGCTGGCTCAGCCTGCCCTAAGGGCAGGGTTGGCGCAGCACGTGGTGCCGGGAATCGAACCGCAGTCCCTGCAACCACCCAAGCTTTCCTAAGCAGGTGCTTTAGACCACTGAGCCATCCTGCCAGGCCCCTAAAAACTTAGAAGACCAGACATAAAGAGGTGTTAGTTGCCTGAAACAGGGATCATTTATGCTTCTGTTGATGGAGAAGAAACCCTGGGAGAATGTGGCCCAGGATACAGGTAAGGGGGAGTGTTTTCTGAACAGGTAATTTAAATGTTTGAATGTTTAAATTCTGCTGTTTATATTCTCCTGAAATGTCCTTTATCTTAAGGGCAAGTCTCTGCTCTTTTTTTTTTTTTTTTTTTTAAGTCTTCGCCCTTTACTTTCTCAGTGAAGCCAGTTTAGGGACTTTCGTTTTTTTTTTTTTTTTAGCTATGGTTGGCTCAGCCTTCTCTGGGGGTGAGGCTGGCACAGCATGTAGTCTGGGGATTCAACCATGGTCCCTGTGGTTGCCTAAGCTTTCCTAAACAGGTGCTTTAGACCACTGAACCATCTCACTGACCCCATCATTCTTTTTGACAAATTTTAAGAATTCCAAATTTAACCAGGAGAATGCTGGTATGGAGCATCTTGGGTAGCTTTGACTGTGGCTGAAAAGTTGTAATTATGTTTTTTTTTTTTTTTTTTTTTTGTCTTTTTGAGACAGGGTCTCACTGTGCAGTTCAGGCTGGCCTTGAGCTAACTTTTGTAGCCCAGGCTGGTCTCGAACTCACAGCGATCCTCCTGCCTCAGCCTCCCGAGTACTGGGATTACAGGCGTGCGCCACCACGCCCGGCTTATGTTTGTTTTTTAAAGCAGGATCTCATTATGTAATTTAGGTTGGCCTTGAACTCACTATGTAGCCCAGGCTAACCTCAAATTCATGGAGATCTTCCTGCTGCAGTCTCCCAAGTGCTGAAATTATAGTCTTGTACCACCTTTCTGAGCATTACAATCATCTTAAGAATAAAATTTTAAGTTATTATTCCTTCTCTGCTTTCTGCCTATCTTTATTTCTTTTATCTCAAGGTACTTTTAAGAACGGGAGATTAAAGAAAGTTAAGCTCCGTATAATAACAGCATCATAAAATCAATATTCTCTACAAGATAAGAAACATATAATATTTCTGTGGTTAATAATTTCCAATCACACAAATCACAGGACTTGTGTAGGAAATTGGAGAACATTTTGGACTTGGGACTTCACAGAATGGGGCTATGTCCTTGTCAGTACGGTTTGGTTAAGTAACTGGGAAACCTCACCTCCCTTTGTTTCCTGTTAGATAGAAGTCAGAAGACAATAGTAATGTGATTCACATTTGGAATTTCCAAAAAAAGCAAAAATTTAAAAATCCTGGAAAAACGTGCATCTCAGAAAAAGTGTATATACATGCTGTGATAAAACATTGTCATATTTTGTTATTTCCTTAATATGTTATCTTACTTAAATACTTTTTTGGCTGCATTTGCCATTTGCAAATGCTGCCCTTTCTGATGCTGTGTCTGATTCATTGAAGAGGAGAGCGGATTTAAGCATATTTTGTTGAACAAGAAGCTTAAATAGGATTTAACTGGTACCAAATGAAGGGGAGATCACTTTGTTTGCTGTCAGGATCCATGAAACACTGGGGAGACAGAGTTTATCTTCGTTTACTCTCACATTGAATGGCTGTGAAGTTGGATTCCAAAGTTCTTTGCTAAAGAGAAACAATATCATTCTAAAGTATTACTTAAGACATCAATGAGTTCATTGCCTTGAAGTAAAGGGACTATATATCCCAATTTTTTTTTGAAAAAAAAAACTCCTAAAGCATATCACTAGGTTCCACAAATACATCTCTTATTTTTTGCTGTAAATTTTTAGCATGATAGTAGTCAGCTGTGTATCTCAGTAATGTTCCCTGAGGGAGATAAGAAGCAAAATTTATGTTTACCCACTTTGTGTGATGACAGGTAAGGTGTGTGTATGTGTGCTCAAGTATTAAGCCAGGATTTTTTTTCTTTTATTTTCTTTTTTTTTTTCTTCCCAGAAGCAGGGATTGAATTCAGGCCATTGTGTTTGCCAAGCAAGCACTTATTCTACTGAGCTATCTCCCCAGCCCCTAAGCCAGGATTTCTGCTGACAGGATGCTTCATCTAACAGGTTTGGCATATGTTTACCTGAGCATCACAGAAGGAGTAATACATTCACAAATTCTATAATTTATTTTAACTTTTTTTTTTTTTTTTTTGGTAGAAGCATCCCAGTTTGGTACACTGGCATGTGTAAAACTAGATGTGCAAGTTTTGGAGGAGGTCAAAAGTGAATCATCACATTACTCATGCATGGATGATGCAGATGACCCTTTATGGTAAAATGCATGTTCTCAAACAGAAAAATGTGGGTGATGATGATGATGACTTTCACACCGGTCATATATGCTGAAGTTCATTTGGCAGTGAGCTAGAGTAAGAACTGACCAATATAGACATCCTTGTTTCAGACAATGAAGAAAATTTTAATGACCAGTCAAAATGTTGTGAAGTGGTCATGCAACTGACTGCAACGATCCAGTGTTAGAAGTAGGTCCAAAAATGTAGTGAGGGTCTTAGTAGGGTTAAAATATATCCTACAGAATGCCAGTTCCACCAATTGGTGG
>PVJA010045936.1:0-15360 GCA_004027025.1 Myocastor coypus | reverse complement strand
CTTGCTTCCTCCCTACAAGGGGCACCTGTTTAAGCAGTAATATGCTGGTGGATAAACTGTTTTCAGACTGTGTTTTTCTTGATAGGATTTTGATCATGACTGGAAACACCGCAAAGATCACAAAAGGAACTTCTTTGATAATTCTTCTGTAACTCGTGTTTCATTTTTGTGTTGCAAAATGAGCCTTATGGATCCCAGCGCGTCTCCTAACTTCTGCATAATGTACTTTTCATAGCGTTTTCGTGTACTAGTCACCCAAGAGGCATTTATGGGGCACCTATGTCATATACCTTTTGATCTTATCTCAGACACCCAGTGGCTGTCATGTGCTAAGAAATTACTTTCATGTAAACACAACTGTCTGAGAACCTAGCAACAGCTGGCTAGATTGTGTGTCAGCTAAGACAACGCATAACGGGGTTTTCCAGGACTCCTAACTTCGATCTACTTTGTTTTCCTGTATGATTATGTGTATGTTGCTTCCTACATTCGAGGCATTCCATCAGCTCCAAGGCTACCAACAATTTTCAGTGTATTGATTATAGTTCTTTTATTGTAAAATAGCTTTGGAATTTACTTGTACCCCATCATCCCTGACTACGTTTGAGAAATCATATATGGCTTCTGAAAACCAAACCAAATCAAAATGATAGCTATGCGAAATGCTGAGTGTATTAATCTTTATTATTATTATTATTATTATTATTATTATTATTATTATTATTATTATTATTGCACCAGGGATTGAACTCAGAACCTTGGTTTTTTTTTTTTTAATTTTTTTTTTTTTTTTTTTTTTTGAACTCAGAACCTTGTACTTGTCAGACAGGCGCTTATTCTACTGAGCTATCTCCCTGGCCCAATCTTCTTGATTGTAATAGCCACTTCACTGGATATATCAAGATATGTACAGTTTAATTATATACACTAAAAAACTGAAATGTATGAAAGTGGCCATGTAGGCTAGCTTTCCCTTCAATTTAGAATGAAAGTAACTTTAGGGGAAAACATCCTAACAATAAGAATAGCGTGTGAATATTAGAATTGAAAGAGAGTGCCCCTGGGTCCGCTAATTGGAATTCCTACATGTAAAAGGTGAGCAATCGGAAGTAGATCTGCTCCAGGCCACACAGGCAGCTCTTGGCAGAGAAGGGGCTGGCCTTTGATCCAGGGGCCCCTAGGCTGGAGTTTTTAAACCAGACTATAAAACTAATAAGGGAACAAGGTACATAGTTTTTACTTGATAGGTGATTGCTGGAGTAATTGTCCCCTTGGCCACAGTTGAGAATACATATGTGTGTTAGTTTCAGGAAACAAAAATAAATATGTAGTATGGCATCAGTTATATCATAAAGTCAGACTCAAGAGCACAGAGTGCAGACTGCCCCTTCTCAAGGGTGTGATTGTGGATGTATCAGCCAGTGTCTGGGATTCCTTCCAACTTGCCCTTTCCTTGGAGGTAGACTGCTGAAGATATATTTCCTCCCTGAAGAGCTTCACTCAGATATTCACTGAGAATAGGAGAATTTTGGTGTTCAGTGGAGCTCACATACAGTACTTCTCCATTCATGGGATGCTGGGATGTGCTGGAGGTCTTGGTGTGATACCTTCCCTGTCCCAAAGTGGCTAGTATCTAGATTGCTGTGGCCACTCACACGGGAGTCTGAAGCAGAGGTGTTGCTTCCTGGTTGTTCCCCTGCAAGTGCAATTACAGTAATAGAAGTAATTAGCAAGGGTTGATCTCAGCTAAGGCACAGGTTTTACAGTCAGCATGTCCTGGCTAAAATTTTTGGCTAATTAATTCACTTATTGCATTTTAAGAATCTATCAGGCTCCTCCCCTGCTTGGGGTCTGCTTCTTCACCCTTTAAGCCATAGCAATAGCACTGTGTAATCTTATAGAGTTGTTGAAAAGATAAAGGATTATCATGAACTGCCTTAAAAAGTCTTCAAACACATTTCTTAAGAAGTCCAGAGCCAACAGTGGAGGGGCACAGGTATCATGAACTCAGAAGCCCAGAATCAGTAACACAAGAGGTTCCTCATCAGTAGCTCAGAGCTGTGCATGAGAGGACATGGCGCAAGTAGCTCCAGTGTCTAGATCATAGTTCCAGGGAAAGGCATGGCTGGAGACAAAGTGAGAAGCAGATATAAATATAGCTACACATACAGCAGAACATTTGGTTGTCAGGGGTCGTATGTGCCCGTATGTACAATTAGAAGTGCCTTGTAGGCAGAGAAGAGCTGAAGAGGTTTCGGAAGCAGGGATAGAGACATGATTAGACTTGGGTTCTAGAAAGTTCAGTCCCAGGCCCGGAGGAGCCGGAAGAACCAATAGATGTCCACTGCAGTGATCTATGGGATGATGAAGGTTTTCATCACCATGGTGGAAACAGCACAGAAGAAACAGAAGACAGACTCGGGGCACAGCATGGTGCTAGCGTTTGCCTCTCACACATGAAGCCCTGGGTTGGATCTTCCATCACAGGAAAAACAAAACAGAAACTGAAATAGAGAACACAAACACTAAATACTTCCAAGGTAAAAATCTAAATAACTTGATGATCAAGTGGATGTGTAAGGAGACAGACTGAAATAAGAAACAGTCCAAGATGGACTCAGGGCTTCAGGTGATTGGTTAGATAGTGAAGCCTTTGAGGAAAATAAAGACTGTGAAAGGAGGATCAGATTGGAGAACAAGGCTGGGCAGTGAGTAGAGAGGAGGGAGCGAGTTCCCGTGGGGATCTATTGAACTGGTGATGTGACTGGAAGTATCTTCAAGTCCCAGGAAAGAACTAGAACTTTGACTTTTTTTTGAAATTTAAAAGAGAAATATGAAATATAAATTTGTGACCCCATAGATGGTATGTAAAAGCCTTGACCACAGATGAGATTACTTGAGATGCACAGGGGAAAGAAAGCCCAACACCTAAGAAGAAGAGAGGAACAGTGAAGGAGGAGGAGGGAGAAAAGGAGGAGGAGGGGGAGGAGGAGGAGGAGTGAGCAACAAGGACGGGGGCAGAAGGAGGAAAATTTTTGGATTAAAATGTTAGAAATATATTTATTTATTTATTTATTTATTTATTTATTTAGTGTTGCCACCTCAGCCTGCCTTGGGAGTGGGCTGGTATGGCATGTGGTGCTGGGGACTGGACTGCAGTCCCTGCATGCTTGCCTAAGCAGGTGTTTTAGACCGCTGAGCTATTTTTTTTCTTTTAATTTCTTTTTAACTTTACTTATTCATGTTATGGCCAGTTCAGCCTGCCCTGGGGGTGAGGCTGGCACAGTGTGTGGTGCCTGGGATCAAATTGTGGTCTCTGTGGCTGGTCTCTGTGGCCGCCTAAGCTTGCCTAAACAGGCACTGTAGACCACTGAGCTATTTCACCAGCCCTACTGAGCTATTGAAACTGGGGTTCGAACTCACAACCTTGCACTTGCTAGGCAGGCACTTGTGCCACAGAGCTATCTCCCCAACCCCTTACCGAGCTATCTTGATACCCCAGTAATTCTAATACAGGAATGGAGAGCTTCATTTCTTTAAGGTCTGCAGTGAGGCAGTATCGTGACAGGAAACTCCTTTCTGCTCGGGTGGAAATAGGCCTCAAGTGCAGCACCTGGCAAGCAAGCCAAAGAGGATGAGAATTTCAGTCATTTCTTCTCCTTGCCTTTTATCACTCACCATCCCTGATCTTATGCAGAGTCATTATACCTGTCGCTCTAGAACATTCCTCAAACACAAGATAACCTGAAGGTCTTTCATTTTATAGTGACATCTCTCTCTCCAAAAGAGTTTTGACCAACCTGATTATGAAAGCATTCAAAAAAAAAGAAAGAAAAAAAAAAAAAAAGAAACTAAAAGAAAGCATTCAGCAATAGAGATGTAGTAAACATCTCTTTATATAATTTAGTAATGCATTAGCCAGACAGACATATTTAAAGTCACAGAATTTACAGAACAAAACACTAACAGGAATATCCATGCATTCACGTTTTATGAAGTCATTACATTCACTCTTTCTGTTTACCTTCAACTTTCATGTTTGTCACACTTAAAGCTACTTTTCATAAGCTCTTTCTCTCTTTCTTTCATTCATTCATTTGCTCATTCATTCTTTTGTTTGTTTTTTCATTCGTTCATATATTTAGTGAGGCCCCATACAGGATATACAGGATCTCATCACTACATAGATCAGACTTATAGTGATTCTCCTTTTCGGCCTCCTGAGCACTGGGATTACAGGCGCGTACCACCACACCCAGTCTCAGTTGTGTCTCAGCATGCCCAGGGCGTGGGTCTGAGGATCAAACCCCGGCTGCTGCACTCTAACTAAACAGGTGCTTTAGTCTACAGCCCTCTTTAGGATTGACAGTTTACAACTGGACATGCTATAATCCTAACACTCAGGATCTTGAGGCAGGAGGGTCATTCTGAATTCAATACCAGTGGGCTCAAGGCCAGCCTTAACTGCATAGCAAGACCCTGTCTCTAAAAGACAAAGAAAAAAAATAGACAACTTGAGACACAATCCTGTTTAACTCTATTTTTTGATGCTGCCCTTGAAAAGTATAGTATTTCCAAAATACTTGAAAAGTTAGAAAGTTCTCCAAAGAGCACACTGTGGTTGGTCCTTCCTGCAGTCATTTTGAACTTTTTTTTTTTTTTTTTTATAACTTATAACATCACAGTTGTGAAATACTGCACACCAAAAATTATGCTAGCTAACTCGGCCTCTTCGCAGTAAGTTGACATCCTTTCAGTTTAATACATCTTCCCCAAACAATGCTTAAAACAATGGAGAAAGTGAACTATAATATACAAGATTTTATAAGGACTTAAATGTGAACCTTTTCCCCCTCTGAGGGATAATTTTGATAAAATAAAAACCTTTACCTTATAGTTAAGCTTGTATAGTAAGCAAAATTATAGAATTGGGTTAGACCCTGGAATGTGAGTTGGAAATTCCAATGTAGGCATAAATTCCCCTGTAGGATGTCCTGAATTGGGACCTCCACTGGGTTGGTGCCAGATCCACTATTCCAAGAAACCAGGGAAAACTGTTGATTCAGTCAGTGTTTCTGAGAAAGTCACGACATAAAATTAAGGTGTTGAGGCTGTCCTGGGAATAGGCATCCTATTTCATTTTTCTGCGGCTTTTGTTTTTTCTGGAGAAATTTGCAAGGACAAGATTTGAAACATCTAGAGCAGTGCGAAGAAATTTAGTTGCCCAGTGAGCCTAGCAGATTACGGAATCATTCCTGGGGTTATGTTCTGATATAATTCCTAGATAGATGATGTCATATTTGAACACTATCCAAAGCCAAAAGCATGCTGCTCAGTGTCTGGGGGGTGACTGTGTGTCTGTGTACATCCCTTCCTGCTGGTCACACATGTGCTTATGTATGTCCCAGTTACAAAAGGAGAAAAGAATGGCTATTCTCAGACACTGATCAATGGAAGGCTGGCCCTTATCCTCCCACCCTTTTGGAGAAGAGGTGGAGACCAATTCATCAAAGGCATTCATGCCCTGGGCTTCCTCAGGGGTGGTTTGTTGACTAATTGCAGCATCCCAGCTGCGTCTTTTATAGAATTTATTTTTATTTATTGTGGGAATTTAAATTTTCACACTGAAAAAAAATATGGTCAAATCATGTCCCAGAACTAAATTAAAAAGTGAACAAACTATCCAGATGTTCAGCAGCACTTATGTAGACTATTTCTGACACAAAAGCTTGCTGTTCACCACTTCTTTTTTCCCCCTAACTCCAGGGTCAAAACCAGAATGGGAGCAGGCCTTTAGGGCTTCTACCACGGCCTGACCTTTTGTCCACGAGCAAGATGATGCTAGCCTAGCATAAGAACTACTAGGCAGTCACTCTTGGTCAAAGCCAAGCTGGGCTTCCGCAAGTACAATAGTTTTATAGCCTGGAGAATTGAAGCATCAAAGAGTGATTCCCATGACCAGAGCCACCCAGTTAGGAACAGTGACATGTTTCTGCTACCAGTTAAATGTTCCACTGCTAAGATAACCCTCCGGCTTATTTCTGATTTTTATTATAAATTTTATTATATTCATTTAAATTAGCACTCAAACTTGATGGAATTTTGGTCTCCTATAAGTGCATCTCCTGTGTCTTAAGATGGAGCATCAGAAGCCTCTGTTGTGATGTGGGTTGATTATACTGACCTTTCCTTTTAAAATAGCAGAGAATCACAGGCTACAACTAAACACAGAACTAATTTGTGGGCCAGTGAAAAGAGCGCAGATTTCAAATTCCCAAGCTTCTTCTTTCCTTTGATTAGTTCTGTTGTTAGATTGTCATATAATTTGGAATTCACCAGGCACTTTAGCTAGAAAATAAAGCAAGGTAGTTGAGGAACAGGATAAATCTTTCTGTTTCACCATCATTTTCTTCAATAGTTGTTGATATTTGGAATCTGTGCCTGCAGAGTCATATCTAGAAATTATTTTCTCACTTTAGGCTAGAGACTCTTGGGGGAACTTCAGGAATGGGTCAGTTTCCTGGCCAGGGCATTGACCACATAAGCTTTACATGCTCCTCTATTTCAAACCATTGACATTTTGTTCTTGGACAAAGGGAATGAGTCCCATTATTGAAAGGTCATTTCTCACCTCAGTCTGGTCTCTTTGCAAGCTGCTTGCAAACTCACCACTCTTGCCTGTCCACAAAGTTGGGCCATGAATGATGAGATGCCTGGATATGTGGGGCTCAGAGGCAAGGCCACATGGGACCTGGCTGAGGGGTACCCATGGGGGAGCAGGACATTTGTACTGCTGAGATGCAGGATGCCATAGTTGGTCCTGTGCACTAGTGGAGTCTCTGTGGTTCAATCTTCTCTTGGAATACTTGTTCTCTCTCTCTCTCTCTCTCTCTCTCTCTCTCTCTCTCTCTCTGCGTGTTTGGGCCCTAAGTGCCCACTTAATTCATGCTTCTGACTTTATGCCATATGGTTTTTATTGGGCAAGCCAAATAGCTCAGCAGATCAAAGTGCTTGCTTAGGTAGATGCGGGCGCCGGTGTTCAATCCCCAGCATGCTCTGCCGGTCCCGCACCCAGGGCAGCTGAGATGGCAATTCATACTAGGCGTGATGGTGTGCGCCTGTAATCCCAGCTCTTGGGAGGCTGAACACACACACACAGAGAGAGAGAGAGAGAGAGAGAGAGAGAGAGAGAGAGAGAGAGAGAGAGAGAATATATATATAGCTTTCATTTGTCCTTTTCAAGTAGAATTTTTTTTCAGAAAGTAATCTTTAAGGAAGGTATTGTACATGTACTTAAAATATTTTCCCAACATTGTAAAATGCATCCAAATTTGTTAAAATTGAGAACTATAATAAAACATGGAAAGCGTACAAGCATACTTAGGTGTGTTTATGAACAGATGGAATGATGGCAAAAAAGTCTGTATTATTCATTAGGGCAATAAAACACTTAAAGATGTATTAGGTAACTTTATAAAGGAGCTAACACAAATAAATTTGCATGATCGAAAGACCACATTTAATGTATATTCCAAAAAGCATTTCTATAAGAGCCAGATTTTCTTTTGAAACACTTCTTTATTCAGCTTTCTCCTGTGTGATTTTTCTTCTGTTCTCTTTGCTTCAGAGGTTTCCTCTTGCTTGCCAAAGCAGACGTTATAATCTCTTTTATTTCAGCTGTTTCCTAAAGGGACGTAGGACACTTTTTTCCTAGACTGTGTAGGAAATGGTCAAAGGGGAAGGTGCTCTTTGAATCCTAGTCAGTACCCTTGCTAGAGCAGCCTATTTTTCTTTGTAGATAACTTCAGAGAAATATGGAAATCTCCATTGCTGTGATCAGAGGGATATGGGGCCATAAGTGGGTGGCTGAATATTTTATAAATGCTTGGTGAGTCTCGAAGCCATTGCTACCTCCAGCCCTCTCATGGGAGGGTCCTTACCCGTGCCAGGTGCTTCTCTGCATCTTGCCCCTCTCGTCCCTTTCACCTCTATGCTCACTCAGACTGAGCCTTCATATTCCCCCTTTTACCCTCCTGAAATGCCTTTGGCGGTTGGGAAAAAATGATGTCCCATTCCTCCTGCTTACTGAGACTTTTCCCTGCATTATTGGGCTCGGTCCTGGTGTCCCAGGGGAGCGTTAGTAGTGACATCTGCAAGTGTGGTCTCCTGGTGCTGTCTCCACCCATCACGCCAAGTCACCTGCCACCCACCTGCAGGCTCCCTGCAGGCCGAGGTTGTGACACAGGGTATTACAGACCCCAGTGAAAATACGGCCTTGTTTGGTCCATCATCATTCAAAAGGAAAGACCATGATCTGATTCTTGTCAACCCTTGATGACTCTGGGCTAGAGTGGAAATGGTTTATCTATGGACTGTGATCCAGAAGTACGCGCTGAGGGGGCCCCGCTCCCTGGTTCCTGGCTTCACAGTGCTGCGCATTCACAGCCTTATCTGCACTGCATGCATTTACGTTTCCTGAGAAGCAGATGGGTCGGGCAAGATAGGTGCCTCGTTTGCCTGTGCTGGTTTAAAACACTGTTTCAAATATGTGAGCAAGAAGACTAAGTTTAGTTAAGTCTCTCACTGAAGGAAATACTCTCATATTTATTAGAAAATATATTGTTATCTTCAAAAAGGCATACCTGAAGTAAGATGTTCACAATTTCATGTAAATCAGGAAGTTCAAGACCAGTTTAAATGAAATGTTCAGAGTTTCTTTTAATGTATTCCCCCAAACTAAGAAACTTACTAAACTTTAGAAAGAAAATCCCATGTAGAGGGTTTCTCTTTTCTTTTCTCTTCTTTTCTTTCCTTTTCTTCTCTCTCTCTCTCTCTCTCTCTCTCTCTCTCTCTCGTTTTGTCTTTTTTGAGTGAGGGTCTCACTATGCAGTTCAGGCTGGCCTTTAGCTCACTTTTGTAGCCCAGGCTGGTCTCGAACTTGCACTGATCTTCCTGCCTCAGCCTCCCAAGTGCTGGGATTACAGGCGTGCATCACCACATCTGGCTGGGGATTCCAAAGTTAGAAAAGCTCATAACCATTTTCACTATCCCATGTAACTATATGATTCAAAATATTCAAATTTTCATCCCGAGTTGCTCAGATTTGAGTTTTGCAGATAGAATCATAGCTTCCATTGTCTCAGTATCATTCTGATAGGTGATAGATCTATTATGTTGTAGATTTCATAAGTGATGAGCAATTTGAGTGTCTGTGAAAATAGTTTTTAAAAAATATTAGGATGGGCTACAATTTTAAGGATACTTTTATAACTGCTTTTGTATTGAAAATAAGCAATGTCAGATTTTAAAATATGAGTGTGCTGTTCTGTACTTGAGTTCTACTCACCATGTGTGGCCCAGCTATGTACTGCTGGACCTCCCTCTTATGGAAGGAGGCAACATTTGCAGCCTTTGAATGTAGAAGCCATTGGCTTACGTAAGACCAGTCCTTAGACTCTTCAGGAGGCAGTGGTACCCAGTAAGTAAGTGGACATTTGAGTTTTCAGTGCGATTTCTTTGAATGAACACAAAAAGGAGCTACTTAGCTACTTGAGATTTTTAGCTTCAACTCATCCTTCCTCCCCATGAGTAGTTTCTTTTCCAAAGCAAGAAGTTTAAGTTGGGTTTGGTGGCACACCCCTGTCATCCCCCCATTCACAGAGGCTGAATCAGGATATAAAGTTTGAACCTGGGCAACATAACAAGAGCCTATCTCAAAAAGAAGAAAGAAAAATGCTGGGATGTAGCTTCATGCAAAGGTCTTGGGCTCAATCTCCAGTACCAAAATTAATTAATTAGCATGTCGTTAATAAGTAGAATGAAGCAGAGCAAAGGAAGGAGAGACAAATACATGTGAAATGAGTGATAGTCCCGTTAACAGTGTTTACATGTGACTATGCTGGAGATAGGGAAAGCCATGGTCATAGTCCTTGTAAGCAGTGCTAAGGAGCTCTCGTGTTTAACCTAAAGGGAAAGGAAAAGTACCCGAGAGCTTTAAGCAGAGTTGTGGATAAAAGCCATATTTTGCAAAGATTCTCTGACTTCTGAGTGGAGGAAAGCAATGAAATTCAATCAAGAAGTGATGACAGTCAAGAGATGAGTGGAATTTGGTCCAGAAAGGCCACAGTGGAGACAGAACTGGGTGGATCTGAGGTGCATATTCTGAGACTTGCCATAGAATTCAGTGTTGAATAGAATGTAGGTAGCTAAGACACTGTGAAGGCAAAGACAGCTACCAGACTTCCAACTTGAAGGCATGAAAATTCTAAGTTTGGTTTTAAGCAGGTTTTGTCTAAAGAGCCTGGAGCTAAGAGGTTGAGTGAGCCACGCGGCTGTCTAGGCAGGACCTCGTAAACCCGAGGATGAAGTCAGGCCTAGAGGAGACCACGTGTCGTGCTCAGAAACCTTTTCCCCTTGGGTGAGGTGACCCAGGGAGAGGGAGGATTTCTGGAGGCTCTGGACCAGCACTTCAGGAAGGCCAGCCTTTGGAGCAGGGGAAGGAAAGGAGCCGGTAGGACCAGGCTGGGGAAGTCAGACACGGGAGAAAGCCGGGGAGCGTGGCTTCACAGCAGCCAAGCGGGGAGAGTGGACGAAAGGGAGGCAAAGAGTCTCCGTATCTCAGGAAGGGAAGAGGAGCCCAAGCTGCAGGAAAGGAAGCAAAGGGCCCACACCTTTCCTTTAAATAAGGAAGAGAACTGAGCGTCATCCTGAAGTGACTCCTGTGCAGATTCATTCACGGGGGACTGCTGTTCCGCTGGGTTGGTCTTAGTGCCTAAGCAGGTGAAGCAGCAGCAAAGACAGCAGGGCCCTACGTAATCGCAGGCAGCACACACCGTCAGGTTCAAACATGATGCCCGAATTCCTAGCTCCTGAGGTTGCTGCTCTCCCCAGCCAAGCACACTACCTGTCAAGGCTGCCCAGTCGCCTCGCACTCAGCTCACACGCCACAGCCTGCAGCAAGCCTTCGCGCCTTCCCCACCATAGCCCTAGGTCTGCTGCTCTCCTAGGCAGGCAGAAGCCGACTGCCACCGCCACCGCCACCGCCACCGCCACCCTGCAGCTCCAGGCTCACAGGCTACCACAGCTGGGTGGGGTGCTGAGGCACACAGGCTTCCTCCGCCTTAAGCAGCCACCTGAAAACATGTCCAAGACATTTCTTTTAATTGAGAATACAACATTCCCCTCACAAATCTTTGTTCCCTTCTCAGCATGGATTTGAAACATTAGATTTTTAATATTAAATATTATGTAAACAAAAAAAACCCCTATGTATGGTGTTGGGGTAATTTGGAAATTATGTTGGTGAAATATCAAAGTAGGTATCTGGACTTCTGGGACATTTTTGTATATTTGGCTTTTTTATTTAGCTTTTCTTAAAGTTCTACTGCCTGTATTTCTCCCTCTCTCTTCTTCTATCATTCCACCCATTCACCCATCCATCCATCCATCCTTCCATCTGATAGGTTTTCCACGATGTCTTAACAGAGAAACAGGCAGAAGGAAAAAGGGAAAGGGGCTTTATTTTCTTGGAGGACATGGAGAGAATTCAGAGATTAGGAATTCTCTGAATTAGAACAAAGGGAGACTGAGGTTTTTATGGCCTTTTGCCAGGGATGTGGCTTGAGGAGGACGTTTAGATTTACCTGAGGAGCTGATTGGGGCCTTCCCTGAGGTGGCAGGACAGGTGGAAGGAAATTACACCCTGGGCTGAGTTGGAGAAGAAGGGGGAGGTAGTCTCTGGGAAGATAAGCTATTGTTTTAAAGGCTTTAGCCATATTAGATGACCACCATAATGATTCAGAAATTCATACTAGGGCGAGAACCTATCCTTCCATCCATCCTTCCATCTGTCCATCCATCTGTCCTTCCATCCACTAATTACAGTTCCAAGCACTGTATTTGGGATTGTTCAAATATAAAAGTGAGGAAACATCCTGACAAAGCATGAGTAATGATGACATGGGCTCAAATGTGACAAACGCCACCAGAGAGCTAAGAATGAAGCACTACAGACATTCAGAGGAGGGAAAAGCTATTCGACGGAACGTTATCAGTGGAGAGGTGCACCTCTGGCTTAGGCTTCTTAAAAAGAACACTGGTGGTAGTGTGGAAAATGGATTTAGAGAGAGCATCTGCTGGGAATGCGGCAGGGAGAAGGGAGGAGAGAAGTGCACGCCTAAAGGCCAGAGAGTTGGCTCGGGAGATGGCTCAGTGGTCTAAGCACCTGTGTGACAAGCACAAGGACCCAAGTTCAATCCCCAGTATCGCATACCATGCCAGCCTCAGGACCCTGGTATACCTTGCTGGCCCTGAAACTGGACATAGTGGTGCATACATATAATCCCAGTGCTAGGAAGCTGAGACAGGAGGATCACTATGAGTCTGAACTATATAGTGAGACCCTCTATCCAGTAAATGAAATTGAAAAAAAAAATGAATAGAGGCCAGAGGTGGCAAAGGGCTTATAGTGTGTCCCAGAAGTCATGCAAAGATCTCTCTGAGACCCCAGTGAGTTAAGATTAGAGAGGCCCACAGGGACAAATCTATGGCCTTTTGAAAGGAATTTGAAATTTTCATTTTGCCACTGCTGCTAATACACTAAAAAGCATGATGATTTTACACATGGCCTGATGATGGAAACTAACTACCCTGGGGGAAAGCAGGGCATGTTTTTAAGTTCAGAACAATAGAAAGAAGTTCTGCTTAACACAAATAGTCACATTTATGCCAAGTCACTGCCATTTCTGGTAAATGCTTGCCTTGAAATTTCTTAGGGGGAATTTAAAAATGTGTGCTCGAAGAAATGCAAGCAGTAGTGACGATTGTTTCAAGGTCTTGCCCCAAGCGCAACCCTAGGAAATATTTTCTGTTTCCTTTCATTCTCCTAGGTCTACAGCTTGGAAAGAGTTTGCTTCCTGTCCTAACCTGTTGAGTAGTGTTTTTAGTTGGGGGTGGGCATGCTGTAAACGCCCCAAGGAATTCTGCGCAGCCGGGCTCCATTGTTTACGGAGGGTTTCCAGCTCCTTTGATCTGTGTCTCCCGTGAGCGTGGGTGGCAGTGGGCGGTGGGCGGACCAGCCTTGTCTGGTTGCCTGGCTGTCTTCCTAAGAAGCACCTTGAGGGTCAGCAACTGTGTGCTATTATGGTTATTATTATAATAAATACTTCAGTACCAAAGTAGCAGCATCCAATGCAGTCAGACACGATTACCGCCCAGCTTTACTAGACTTAGAGAAATATGTGAAATTGTTAGTAAAAGACTCAGTTTCAGACGTATTTATCTAGGTCCTGAAGCGAACCTGGTGAATGGCAGGTCTTTAGGGAGAAAGCCTGGCTGGCAGACAAGGACTGGGTTGCGGGTGGGGGTGGGGCGGGGCACGCAATAGAGTGAGGGGAGGAGAGGAAGGAACCATAAAGAGGGGTTCTGTGCTGGGAACCCCTCTGGTGATGGTGATGGTGATGCCCAGCTGTAATCCCAACACTTGGTAAATCGAGGCAGGAGGATTCTGGGTTCAAGGACAACCTGAGCTACATAACAAGACCTTGTCTCAAAAGCAAAACAAGGGGCTGGCAAGATGGCGCAGCAGTCTAAAGCGCCTGCTTAGGAAAGCTTAGGCAACCGCAGGAACCATGGTTTGATTCCTGGCACCACATGCTGTGCCAGTCCCATCCCCAGGGCAGGCTGAGCCAACCATGATATTAAAAAAAATTGAATTTAATTAATTAATTTAACAAAATAAGTGTGGTATAAATAAATAGCCAATGATGAATAAAAGATGGAACCTAGCAATGATGATAAAGAAGTCAGTGGAAGGAGAAACACCTGGCTGGGCTGATGCCTGGACCCTAAGGCTTTTGGTCTGTCCTGAGTTCAAGTCCCATGTGTTTCTACATTTTCTGATGCCAGGACCTGGTCCCACACCTGCCCAAGGGGACATAAGGAATGACAGATAACACGAGTAGTGTTCGTCAAAGCCAAACCAGTACATGGTCAGTATCTTCTTAGGCAAAATGCAACCTCGGCTTGCCTTGCGTTCTGACACCCCGCCTCCTTATCAGGTGGCAGTGGTCTTTACTAAGTCAAAGAGTTGTATGTCTCCTTGGTAGTACAGGCGTGACACAGCAAACCAGTGCGTGGTACTGTTCTCTTCTCCCTTCCTCCCCGTCTTGCCCACCTCCAGCTTTGTGTTTATTTCTCTGCTCGTGTATTTCTCCCAGACACATCTCACTGGACACATCTCACTGCTGGAGTGTCTTCCCAACGACGTCGCTCATCTTAGTCACCTCCCCTCCCACCGGCACTCCTATACAAGCTCCTTGAGGGCTGGGCTCCCACTGGCTGTTTGCTATTGTGTGGAGGCTTCGAGTGGGCCTCACAGCGGAGGGGGTTCGGAGTCCTTGAGCCAAGTGGCGGGGGAGTGAAGGGCTGCTGGGAAATTGTTTACAGCTGACTCCTGGATCGTCCAAGACCCTCGTCCCTGGGCTGCCCTCGTTTAAATCTGTGCCAAGGTTCCCCCATGAGAACTAGACAGTGTATTTATGGAATTTGCATCCGGCTCAGGGTTTGGAAGGATCACAAGAAATTTACACAATAAACATAGTCTTTCTAAATTTCTAGATAGAAGGTAGAACACCTCTAAGCATAAACTTTATTATATATAAAATTATATATAATAAAGACATTTAGAGCTGGGTGTAGCGGCGCACGCCTGTAATCCCAGCACTTGGGAGGCTGAGGCAGGAGGATTGATGTGAGTTCAAGACCAGCCTGGGCTACAAAAGTGAGCTCAAGGCCAGCCTGAACTGTGTAGCGAGACCCTGTCTCAAAGAGACCAAATAAATAAATAAATAAATAAATAAGACATTTTTAGAACTTCCTCATTTTAAAATCCATTATGGGTTTTGCACTTAGGTCTATCAATCTTAAAATAAATTATAACTTATTCAAAATTATTTCTGAGCTCAAATGCTGTGGAGAAAAGCATCCCACTGAGGAATGAGGAAGAGAGTGAATGTTCACAGTTTGCGTTGTGATTCTAAGGGGTGTCTGCCCATGTGGGGACCTGTGGTGTGCTCTTGAAAGAAGACAGACATCGGTGGGTTTCCTCAAGTTCAGAAGAACATTCACTCATTTGTACATTAAAAACATTAAATGAGCTGGGCATGGCGACACATGACTGCAGTCTCAGCGGTCCAGGAGGCTGATGCAAGGGGACTGCAAATTCGAGTCCTTCCCGGGAAATTTAGGAAGACCTTGTCTCAAAAATGAATGCATTTTTGGGGGCCCAGCGGGATAGCTCAGTGGTCTAAGGCACTTTCTTGGGAAAGCTTGGGCTGCTTCAGGCACCGCGGTTCGATCCCC
>PVJA010045935.1:0-15391 GCA_004027025.1 Myocastor coypus | reverse complement strand
CTGAAACTATTGGGACTTTGGCAACTCTTCCAGATGGACTAAATGTCTTTTGTAAAAAGGGATATGTATGAGACTTTGGGGGTCCAGGGGCGGAATGTTATGGTTTATGTCTAGTTGTCCCCCCAAAGCCTCGTGGAGTCATTGGGTGGGGACTTCTAGAGTTTGAGACTTGATCCATGATCCCTGGGATTATGGGTTTTAGTACTGATGGGATTATGAGTGGAAGTACTTCTGGGATTATGGGTGTAGCCTAGGGCGGGAGCTAAGGCGGAGAGCCTGAATGTAATATAAAGAGAGACAGAGGGACAGACTGGAGCTCTAGCTGTTGCTGTTGCTCTGCTGCCGTGTTGGTTGGCTACCTCTGCCACCATTTTGTTGCTGTTCTGCCACCATGAAGTGGATGCTCTCTGCTCTGTTCCACTCAGCCTTGGGCCAGCCGAATATGGACTGAAACCTCCACAAACTGTGAGCTAAATAAACCTTTCCTTCCTTCATTTTGAGTGTTGGGTATTTGTTCCAGCAACGAGCAAAAAGTAACTAATACACTGGGCCCCTTGAAACATTTCTTGAAGCAGTATTTCAAAACTATTTTGATGAGAATTATTGAAGTCAGTATATTGTTTCTGGATGTGTCCCCTTTTGAAGAGACTTAAGTGAAGACATTTTGGTATTTTGTAAAGACATATTGTTAAGACTGTTGCCTTATTTCAGAATAACCTGAATCATCACTGCAGTCTTGCTAGGACCAGAGAGTAAACCAGACAGAATGAAACTGTTTGAAAAGAAAACCATGGCTGGGTAGGAGATGAAAGATCTATGCTGGAGTTGCTTTTAAAGTTAACCTTGTCCTAGGCTTCAGGCTCTTTTTCTGCAAACAGAGAGAGAGAGAGAGAGAGAGAGAGAGAGAGAGAGAGAGAGACAGACAGACAGAGAGAGACAGACAGACAGAGAGAGACAGAGAGACAGAGAGAGAGAGACAGAGAATAACAAAACCATGATGCCCACATCACAGTGTTGTGGAAAGGTTTTAAAGGTGGCATGGCATGTGAGGCACCAGTCCCAGTGCCTTGTATATAAGTGGTGTTCAATTAAACACCCGCCATTTGTATCATGTTCCTGTGGTAGGCTTCTCCAGTAGGCTCCCACAGAGAGAGGAAGAATGGGGAAATACGGGCAACAGGGTACTTTTTAGAAAATAAAAATGTATTGATAGAATGGGACTGGCCTCTCTTTGGTTTTCTCAAATGTGTTTTGGTGTGCTTTAGTTACATTTACTTTAGCTGGGTGTCTATCACAAATGACATGAGCGATATTTTGATTTTCATTTTCCCTAAAAAAAGTTTTAGGTCTTCCTGGCAATTCTGATTATATCCTAAGCAAACAAAAACCAAAACAGTGTAATAATTATAATCTCAACACTCCTCAGTCAGAATGGTGTTGAGGGCTTAGAAATCAAGCTGTAAAAAGCCCAGTTATATTATATTCAAGGCAGCATGATTTTTGTGCTTTGAAAATGCAAATCTCACACATTGGCTTTTGTGTCTTTTTAAACAGATGAAGATGAAGATGGTGATAGGATTACCGTAAGAAGTGATGAAGAAATGAAGGCGATGCTGTCATATGTAAGTTCCTTACAAATGAGGACTGTTAAAATTTTAATGTAATTGAGATGCTGCTTTTGGGGCATGGTGAAGACTTGCAAGTAGTAACAACTGCCACAACGCTTTCTGTATAATAGATAAGATTTTCAAAGATTTCCTTATGTGAAAGTTGAGGGCATTTCTTTTCAAAAGACACTTACTGATCATATCATGAACATTAAGAATAATGCATCTTAATGACTTTTGCATTAGGTATGGTGCAGACTAAATGGACTATCAATTTCCTGTATTTTTTATGCAGTACTTAAAGTAACGGCTCATTAAAAATGAACCCCTGGGCTCTAAAAATTTTTCAAAATCTACTTTCAACTGGAGATCTCCTTTACCCTTTCAGACTATAGTTATAATGTAGCTGTGGGCTTAATATGTATACAGGATTTAAAGATGTACTGTGAGTTATTTTACTCCTCCCCATCTTCCTACCCATGCTCCAGCAAGAACTAGAGGGTTACTTACTGATTCAAAGTGATATGAATATATCTAGGAAAGAATTATCTTTTATATTTCAATTTCTGGTGAAAATGTACATGAACACCTGTCTAGGACTGAAATAAATAAGAAGAAAGGGTACCTTTCTAAAGCTTTCATACTAAGCTTGCACAATTCAGCGGTGATGAAGAAACATGACCCCTGATAGGAGCTTTCATCTCAATTTTATTTTATTTTATTTTATTTTATTTTATTTTATTTTATTTTATTTTATTTTATTTTATCAGAGTTTATCATCTGTTTACAAGACCCTTTTTAGTGATCTGGTAGGCAGAGAACTGGGGTAGAAGACTGTGGCTCTTCTCTGGCTTCCTGGCCATAGGCAGATCACTTAATCTTTCATTTGCTATAGAAGCCTCATCTGTCAGTTGTGGATAATACTTGTCCTTCCTACCGCACAGGGTCATTGTAATGACCCAGTTTGATGCTAGCTGCGAAAGCCTTTGGAAAAGTTGAAAGTGGTGTTTTGGTAGAATCAGCACCCTTGCTTTTCATAGCCACCAGTTAGATCGTAGGTTTTTGATAGACTTCAGCTTCAACCAGGACATTGTTTCATCGTAATGAAAACAGTAAACTATCTGTATGGGGTTTCCGCCAATAGTTTTAATTTAGGGTAGAAGGAAAGAGAACAAGAAGGATGGCATGATTAACAGAGCATTACATTCCAACCCGCACAGAGTAGGAAAAGTCAATTTCCCATTGACTTCCCATTAACTTATGAGGGAGTCTTTGTGTACTGAGAATTTAGAGCTGAGCTCATCAGTACTTGAAAGGCAGAGCAGGACTGTCTTCAGAAAGGTCCAGCGCAAGTATTGATGGATTAGGCAATTCTCCTGGGAATGTGACTGCTTATTTTTAGAAAGCAGGCACACATAGGGGTTATAGTTTTTTTCACATGTCTATTGCACAGAACTGGCGTGATTATACTTTTCATTGTACATAAAAAGTACATACTTTTCAGGATTTTACAAGTTGTGGTTTTGTAGGAATAGTACTGAAGATGATCATAGTGACAATACTAATCATTTCCATTTCTGAGTGCATGCTATGCAGCAAATGCTTAAAGTATTCTATCTAGATTTTTTTTTTTTTTTTCTTTACCAGACTGAGGTTCAAACTCACAACCTTGCACTTGCCAGGCAGGCACTTGTGCCATGGAGCTGTCTCCCCAGCCCCTTCTATCTTAAGTTTTAATAATCATTGTGAAATACGTATTAGGATCCCTGTGCTCCCCCCTCCCTTTTTTTTTTTTTAGGATTCCTATTTTCAAATGAGGCTGCTCTGGTTAAAAAACATGTCCATGGCCTCTAGTCCCTGCTACTCAAGAGGCTGAGGCAGTAGGATTTGAGGTTTGAGACCAGCAGGGCAATTTAGTGATACTTTACTTTGTTGACAGAGTGATAGAGACACAGCCACCCAGCGTCTTAACACTGTTACTGGATGGGCTTCATGGCGGGTCTCTTTACAAGTCCAGGTGATCTGAGTGAAGCATGAAAACACAGAAAAGGCAGTGAAAATGAACATTTATTAAAGGAATTAAAAAAAAAAAAAAAACACTCTACAGTGTTAGAGTGGGTGGTAAAAAGGCTCAGTACCCTAAGGACAAAGTTTAGTATCTCAGATACTTGGATTGTCCTCCACCTCATGCATGTATGGCTGTAGGACACCTGTCCTATCAAAGTTCAGTTGGTCTCACACCAGATGTAAACTGTCCTATGGAAAAACTTGCTTGACCTCTTGCTAGATATAAATGAAGGATCAGAAACATTGTCTTTTTGACTGGTTTCACCCATATGTAAATGAAGAATTGAGAATAGCATCTACTGATTGGTCCGGCGAATATTGCCAGATTCAAATGACAAATTGAGAATATTGCTTTCTGATTGGTTTCTGGTACAGAACTCAGGAGCCAGTATTGTGTGTGTGTCTTCTTTCTTTGGGAAATAGCTCTTCTGACCTCTTAGCCATAGGTTCTTATAATCTATGACACATTCCACCCAGCTGATCTCCTATCTCAGGGCTATTTGAAAATATGGAGCTTGGCAGGTAGACACATCTTGTAGTTCTGTTTCTTGGCAAGCTGAGGAAGGAGGACATCCATGCTGGAGGACATCCAGGGATACATTGTTAGTTTAAGGCCAACCTAAAGTACATAGTGAAAAATAAATAAATAAATAAAGTACATAGTAAGATCTCTGTCTGAACAAGACAAAAACAAAACAAATAAGAGAATGTATGAATTTTAAATTCAGCCTCTTTTTATTCTATAGCCAATGTTTCTTCATGTCTCTTCCACCCACTGCCTTGCCTTTGTACTGTGGAATTTATATGTCATCACCATTATTAAATTCTAAGTAATTTGTTCGTACATAATACCTTGTTATATGTGTACCATATATTAATTTTAACTTATTTTTTCAAATGAAATGTTCAATTATTTTGTTATATAAGATACTAGTCATGATTATATAACCTCATATGACATATCATTAAACTTAAAAAGCTTCAAAAGTAAAAGAGCCTCAAGATTTCTTGAGAGGTATCCTTTAGTCTGAAAAGAGCTCATGTAATTCACTCATCCTCAGATGCTTGAATTTTATAGTGAATTTTTTAGATGAAGGACAGATACAGGTGTAATAACTTAATTTTGCCATATAGAAGCATAAAAATTATCCATAATGTAATACAAATTGTACATTGGCCCTACCTTATGAAGAAAAATAGTAGCAATATAAGAGTAAAATTGTGCCGGGTGTAATCTCAGAAGACCCCATTACTTTAAAGTGAATATCAGTTTCATATAAAACTCAAGACATTGTTGATCTTTCTTAATTTGCTGTGGATGTAACATATAGTACAGTTTGGAGTGGGTCAGCTCTCCTCTACTCACCTGAATCTGGACACCACCCTAACCTTTGTCCTAAGGCCTACTATGTAGAGAGCAGGGACAAGAAAAGACATAGATCTCTGGGCCCACCTTGAAAAATTCTGAAGCTCCAAACCTAGACCCATACATGCCACATCTTTTTTTTTTTTTTTTTTTTGTCTTTTTGAGACAGGGTCTCACTATGCAGTGCTCAGGCTGGCCTTAGGCTAACTTTTGTAGCCCAAGCTGGTCTCAAACTTGCACCGATCCTTCTGCCTCAGCCTCCCAAGTGCTGGGACTACAGGCGTGTGCCACCACGCCCAGCCATGCCACATCTTTCTGTGCAATATTTTTTTTGCTTGAAAGACTCACTGAAGGTTCATGCATATAGAGTACATCTCCTCCATCTGATTATAAGAATGAATTATGGAGCCAGGGATATAACTGAACAACATATACCCCTCTTGGCAAGTGCCAGAGTGAACTATATGGGAAAGGAGACATACATAGTAGACCCAGCTGAACTGACCCAGCACTCTGTCAGTCATGCTCTGGGAGACCCATTGACAGGTATCCTAGACCCAGTGCAACAGTTTAAGTCTTATGCCCACCCCCTTCAGTGTTTGAACCATTTTCCTTTCTACTGGCAGGAACCTGCTTGCTGAGCAACTAACTCACTAACTTCATTCAGCTTTGCTGCCTTTTCCTTGCTATCACATTCCACATTTAGTTCTTTGTTCCTCGCCCACAAGAACCTAGAAGCTTGCCCAAAAGTCCCGTCACCATGGCAACAGGTAGATGAAAAAATTTTTTATGACTTGGTACTGGGCCATGGATTATGGTCTGGCTAATAGAACCCAGGTTTCCTCTAAATTCATCTAACAAAAATTTAGAGATGAAATGTGAGCACCCATCGGCCTCTACCCTGCACTGTTTTTAACCTATTTAGAGCTCTGCTTTTCTGGTGCTGAATGTTTAAACACAATTATTTTAAAATGAGAGAGACAATGTTGTCCGTCATTTGAATCTTGAATGAATTTCCTTTCCTTACTGTCTCTTGCTGTTGCCCTTTGTTTGTATACAGTCAAGTGCTTGAAATTTAAAAAGATAAAGAATAGTTCACAAAAAACACAAATAAGATCAATTGACTCTCATTTCTATCTGTCCTGGTATGTAAGTTGGAAATTCCTGTGAGGCCTAGTTTTGCCACAGAAAACCATTTGGACCTAATTTCACAGTAGATTATTGGTGGATGGTACTTGTGACTACCAATTTATTGTTAAAAATTCACACTGGTCTTTAGGTTCAATTTGGTTCTGAAAAGTTTGATTCTAGGATTTGGTGTAGTGATATTGGGGAGATACTGACAGAGGACCACAATTAAATTGTGAAAGCAAAACAGCTTCCTGTTGTGTATAGAACTGTGCAAAATTGTGGCCACCTTGGTATTTAACAGCCCTGTAGAGGGAAGCAAAAGCAGAGACCTTGTTACCATTGGTCCTTTAACTATTCTTTTCTATTGATTACAAAGGTTGAATAAATAAATACCCTACATCTCTGCATAAGAATAAGATTATGACATCTGAGTTGAAACTTGTAGACTTACCTTTTTCCTCTCATACATACAAGCATATTTTGGCTTTGAGCCAACCCAAGTGTGAGTTTTTATCAGTAATTTAAATAGATTTTTGTATTATACTTCCACTTTTAATTGAAAACTTATCAATTATTGAAATCAGTTGCAGCCTGAGGCTGTTAATTTTATGAGCTCCATAGTAATGGCATTCAGTGCCTTTTGATACATGTGACATGTGGAATATCACATTATGGTAAGGATTTGTCATGACAATAGGTTGTGTGCTGTTAAGTAATAACCGACACATTAAACCAAAGTCTGTTGTCACACATTAGTACAATTTTATGTAAGTTATTTAGAAGTTGTATTCTTTTCTTCATTCGATATATTTTTAAAAGATAATGAGAAGAAAACAACGCTATAATAAATTGTCTTTTAAGAAAATGTAAAGTAATTTGGTCTCCAAGGAGATATTTAATGTATTGAAAGAATTCAGCAGCCAAGTGTTACTACAGCAGCATTGTGATAGCTCTCTGCATTTTGTTATGAGTTTGTGTTAATCAACAATCTGTTTTTATAGCATAATTTCCTGTAAGTTATGTTGTTAGAATATTCCACTTCTGGGATCATGGCTTTTTCCTTTGACACTATTGTATCTTTTTAATTCCTTCATAAAGTATTTTTTTAATTAGAATTTGGAGTGTTTTATTAGGAAAAAAGTACAACCTACATATTCTGAAAACTAAACACCTGATCATTGCTAATTATTTAAAGGGCCCTGTTAAATATTCCCTTTATGTAATTTAAATTTCTTTTGTTGTTCCTGTTTTCCTTTTTCTTTTTTTTTTTTTTTGGTTGGCTCAGGCTGCCTTAAGGGTGGGTGTGGAGATCAAACTGACGTCCCCTGTACCTGACTGGGACTGGCCACACAGGTGTTTATAAATCGCTGAACTAACCCAAAATCCCCCCTTGCTTTCCATTTTCTAGAAAGATTGGAAGTAGTATATTGCTTTTCTCTTTCCATATTTCAATATTTGTTGTCTGGTAGTGCTGTTTAGGGTCCATTTCTGGGGGGGGGTAATTTTAATATGAAGCTTACCTTTTTATCAGCTGACCTTTCACTGAAGTATGTCTCAGCAGTACATCTTACTTTTTAGATAGATTCATATTAGTTTCCACAAAATCTTGTGTCTAGTAGAGAATCTTTTTATACTTCGTTCTTTTGATTCTAAGAGTGGCTTGGATGAGTGGAGTGCAGTAGTAACAAGAAGGATTTTCTTCATTTGGCTCATTCACTCTCTGTATGCTATTCCCCCCATGGCCAGAAGAAAGTGGGCTGGACATTACTGTACTGCCTCCCACTATGGCCGAGGCCTTGTGTTTTAGCGGAGTGTAAATATTCCCGCTAGTGTACTTTGCCATCGTGTACCTTATGTACCTTGTTAGACATTGCATACCACGAGGGAGAAGTACTTTCTCTCTTTTTTTAAAAAATTTTTTCTTTTAATAAGAAATAACAATGTGACATTTTCAAAGACACATTAATAGTACATTCCCAATAATTGATTCAATGTATATTGTTGTCTTCTTAGTGGTTATATAAAACACAGGATGCAGACATGATAATTTTTCTAATCATTGTTGCCACAAAAAATTTCTTCACATTGAACTGAGAGAAAGTATTTGTATACATAGTTCAGTATTCCATAATTGCAATGGATTATTGGAAGAACTGTCAATGTCTGAAGCTGTTGATGTAAGCCTTTTACAGCTCAGTGTACTAATTTAGCTTTATGTTTTATGCCTCGTGGTTAAACTTTTCTGCTAGGTGGTTAAGGGCAAGTTAAAGCAAGACCTGTATAACAAAACATGTAACTTTTGTATCTCCCGAGGTCAGTCAAATCCCCTCAGGATTTGCTTTGGAACCATGTACAGTGCTTTGTAGAACTGTTGTCAGTGTCAGCCATCTGAATGAGTCATGGCCATTGCTAGACCAGTTTGCTCTCTGCAAAAGCCCAAGAGAATGTTTTCTCTCTAGATGACTCTCCTTAGGCACACATCATAAATCTCTTTCCTCTGTGGTCCCATAATCTCCTTGAACAGAACATTTGGGAAACCATTGAGTTATGGGATGTTACAGCGCAGGTTCTCTTATGTCTTGAGTCCTTACTGACCTTGAAGAGATAGGGCCAAAATATTGGCAATCCTTGTAGTCCTTCTTTTTCTCTAATTTTTGGTCTGTAAACTTACATTCTTAACCCCCAGAAGAGAAGCTTTGCAATACTATTACTCTGTAACATAGGTACCTGAGCTTAACATCACTGTCTTTCTGAATATCAAACATCTTGCACTTAACTTGGAATTGGTATTTTCCATCAATCATTGATATTCTAATAAATTCCTATACAATATGATAAAAGCAGTTACACATTTTTACACAGACATTTAGAAATCTAAGTATATGCAAAATTGTAGCCAGTCAATTCTATGGCATTTTTCTTAGTCTCTTTACTCTCATTTAATACCCTTTTTTGGCTGGGCATGGTGGCTTGCGCCTGTAATCCCAGCACTCTGGAGGCTGAGACAGGAGGATTGGTGTGAGTTCGAGACCAGCCTGGGCTACAAAAGTGAGCTCAAGGCCAGCCTCAACTGCATAGCAAGACCCTGTCTCCAAAAGACAAAAATAAATAAAAAAAATAAAAATAAAAAAAATAATAATACCCTTTTTTGTTTTCTTATAAACCAGTCATTTACTTGAGAGAGAGTATAGCAGTAACTGAAATTGCATTAGAAGCAGCACAAATCTAAAAGACAAGACTGACAGGCATTCCAAGCATAATTTTAGTGTTACCCATTGCTATCCTCAGTGTGAAAAATATTTTGAGGGTTTTTAGGACCATTATCTAATTTGTCCTTTATATGTAAGTGCATGGTTTTGCTTCTCGGAGAAGTACTTTTTGACCTCTGTAGCACCCATGTGAAATTTGGAGATTGCCTCTAAAATCCTGCAGTTCCTCATGGAGTCGGAAGGGAACCTTAGAGGTCTTGTCCACCTCTTTCGTTTTGCAGCTGAGTACCTGGGAGTCCAGGGAGGAGAGCAGGCTCAGAGATAAGCTGGGAGTCATGTGGCTAGTTATAGGCCCGGAAATAATTGCAGAACCTTCACCCCTGCCTGTTTTAAGTAGAGGATGTTTGGTTTTGTATCTGTTAAGATTTTTTAGTAACAAAGCTTTTTAAATGCCGTGTTTTTCCTGATTAGAAAAAAACGTGCTTTTTTATTAAAATGCCAGCATACATGAGTTTATTGTTTTTTTTTTTTAATTTTTATTTATTTATTTATTGTTTCAGAACCTTTGTTTGTTTATTCACTCATTTTCATGGCCGGCTCAGCCCGCCCCAAGGGCAGGGCTGGCGCAGCATGTGGTGCCGGGGATCGAACCGCGGTCCCTGAAGCCGCCCAAGCTTCCCCAAGCAGGCGCTCTAGACCACTGAGCCATCCCGCCGGGCCCCATACATGAGTTTAAATAACAGTGTAAAAACTACCTTGTGGACTTATGAAATTTTAAAAGGCTCGTCCTTACCTATGAGGTGAAGTTTCACCACAAAATTTGTTGCCTATTTGTTGTAGTTAGGAGATCTTGCAGGGGGAGTATTATAATACAGGGCACATATTTTATAAGAATATTTATAGTAATTACCCTCATCCAAAGAATCATATACAATATGAAAATGTAGGAAATCTGTCCACACATTAAAGACCAAAGAAACCAGCAGAGGGCCTGGGTCCCAGAGCAATATCCTATATGAGTCTAGCTGAAGACCTAGAGCCCATGACAGTGTCCACTGTTGAGTACAGCTAGAGGCCTAGAGCCTATAACAATGCTTCGTGCAGGCCTCTCACAGATCTGTGGTGGGAAGCCCCAAAGGTCAGTATTGGAAGCCAGAAAGTCTGTGCTGGTAGAGTGAAGGATCTGTGCTAGCAGGCTGACAAATCAGAACTGGAACCAGAAAAGAACATTTGTAGAACCAAAGCTCCCCTGAAACATACTGCAGCCATGCTTAGCAGTAGTGAGGTCCTGAGCTCCTCCAACAATGAGGAAAGCTGAGTTCCCATCTAGAAAGCCAGTGTAGCAAGCTTGTCCACAAGGCTGAGCAGTGCACCATCTTCCCCTCCAGAGTCAGGAATTGATGCTCAAAATGAGGACCAAAACTCCCCCAAAATGAACTGTAGCATTCTCAGCAACAGTGAAGGTCCCAAGCTTCTCCAGTGACAAGAATATCCAACTTCATCAGGAAAGCCTACATGACAAGGTCCTCCAGCAGAACAGCCCAAGAGAGCCAGTAGCTTCCAACAGTTCCTCACAGCTTTTCCAAACAGCATCTGTACAGCCTCTAGGCTGCTGGCAGCTATCTTCATGTGAGCCTCCTACACCCAGCACTACACTAGTTGGTAATCCACTACACCACTTCAGAGTTGAATGTTTAACAGAATTTTTGCCACGAAGTTTTCTTTAAAGAGCAAAAATGTGGCTACTCATTTTGTATATGGTACCTTTAAGTATGCCCCATGTTAAATAGATCATATGTGGACTCAGTTTGTAGGTGACAAAATCAGGTCAGCTTTCATGGGGAGATTAACCCCTACTTCAGTGCAGTTCATCTGAACTGACCATATAGTCTATTTTGCAGTCAGGGAGGCAGAATAGTGGCAAAAGCAAGATCAGGGGACTGAAGGGAATTACTTATTTTAGAAATTAGTTTGTTTATGAGTTAGGTGTATTTCTTGTATATAGCATATTGTTGGATTTTGCTTCCTAGTCCACTGTGCCCAGTCTATTCCTTTTTATTGGAGAATTAAGTCCATTTACATTGATGGTTATAACTGAAATGTATTGGGGCCAGCAAGATGGTTCAGCAGTCTAAAGCACCTGCTTAGGAAAGCTTAGGCAACCACAGTGACCACGGTTCGATCCCCACTACCGCATGCTGCACCAGCTCCACCCCCAGGGCGGGCTGAGCTGAGCTGGCCATAACATAAATAAATAAAGTTTTTTTCTTTTTTTTTTTTTTTTTAAGCCTGAGAGATACCTCAGGGGTGCAAATGTCTGCCTGGCAAGTGCAAGGTCCTGAGTTTGATCCCTGGCTCTGCAAAAAAAAAAAAAAAAAAAAAAAGTATTGTCTTATGTTTGACATGTTTTTTACCTAGTATTTTTTTCCCCTTCTTCTCCTGTATTTAATTGGTTGCCCTATTTGGTGGGTTCTTTCTGTTCGCATTTGTGGAGTTTGCGTCATTTTGGTCCCTCTTTAAAAATATCTTCTAGGGGTTGGGGATTTGGCTCAGCGGTAGAATGCTTGCCTAGCGAGCTGGAAGCCCTAGGTTCAGTCCTCGGCACCAAAAAAAGAATAAAACCTCCTGTAAAAATATCTTCTAGTAGTCTGTGTAGGCTTGGCTTTGTCATTGGGAATTTGTTTATTTTTTGTCGTGGAAATATTTTACTTCTCTGTAAACTTAAAAGACAATTATCATATGTCTAACTACTGTGAGGACAACAATATCCATGGTATCAATTGGGAAGGTACTGCTAATGTGTTTTGAAACTGTCACATTGTTATTTTTATTAAAAGTAATTAAAAATATTTACCGAAAAGACTGTTATTGCCGAGGATGGATAGATGAGGAAAATAGCAGTTTCATATGAAGGCTAAGCAAGAAGCTTTCGATATCAGGGAATCAATGAGAGGTGTTTATGTTTTCATAACTGAAAAATGTTTAGAATATGAGATGAAATTTTTCATTTCTGTTTGCACATTAAAAATACAGAAACCCTTTTAAAAAATCAGTTTGTTTACTCAAATATTATGTGCTGAGCCATAAGTAAAAGTTTTTATCTTTCTCCATATAGTGAAAGAAGTTATTTTCAAAGAGTTAAACTATTTTAGCGCTCTTCTTGGGGTTTTCTATTTAAAGATATCCTTGAAGTAGTGATACAAATGGAAATGCCTTGCAGTGTGAAGTGCCTTGCAGTGTGTTTGCTAACAAGGAGCACAAACATTGCAGTTTGCCTCAACAAGGGACTCAGTCCACAGCTTTTGGAAGGTAAGGGTATGCAAACAGGCCCCAGCTTCAGTGGCACCAGAGCACTCCAGAGACTTCTGGAGCAGGAGTTTTTTGTCACCAATAGCTGCTTCCCTGTGGAGGTCTCAGTGTAGCCTGTTTGCAGGGAATGTCCCATGTTAGCCTGCCATGTCTCTGAGGCCCTGAAAATTCTGTTTTCTTTCAATGAAAAGTTGTTTGAAGCTACTGTTTCAGCTTCTACTCGAAGAAGAGCAGATTTGCCACAGCTAGAAGTCAGGTGGGAAGTCAGGGTAGACGTTGCCGTGATGTACACATTGCCCCAGCTAATCATGGTGATAGCTCTGGAAGCTTCCCCTGAGAAGATGCCTTGGGTTTTGGGCCCATTGCTATGTGCAGATTTAAACTAGTACTGTGATACACATTACCTTACACTTAGCCAAGTCGCATGTCATCTGCTGTTGGCTGCCCAAACTTCTATTCAGACCATCTGGAGCTCCCAAAAGTCCTTTATGGTTTTATTATCCAAAACAAATAGTGTCATCATTAAACCTGGCCAACTTGCTGCCATTTTCACTTCCAGATCATTAGTTAATACATCTACCCAGTCATCTTGGCCTGCAAACAGGCCCCAGAGTCATTCCCTGTTGACCTTGTTGCCACGAGACTTTTGTTTCCTTTCTTGCCATCTACTCCCATGTGCAGGCCCTTGGTCTAGAATCAGAGCCTCAAAGGCACATTTTCATTTTCTTGAGGTAAAGCCAGTGAGTCATTAGGGACTTAGGGGACCTGAGGCCAGGTAAGTAAATGTCATAACGAACTTGGTATGCAGAACAGATTGGCTTTGTTCCCTTCTTCCCTCTCTCTCCCCTCCTCCCTTTCTTTGCTTTTTTACTTTTGTGGTGCTAAAGATTGGATACAGAGAAGAATTTTCTTTTCCTTTTTTTTTTCCTTAGCAACATCAATAGGAAGGTAGATCATGCCCACGCACTGTGCTCTATAGAACTATTGTGAGGACAATATGCAATGTGTCAACTGTTAAGAAAGGGGAAAAGAAAAAAAAAAAGTAATGTTTATTGAAACTGTTAATGTTTAATTGTTTGATCAATCTTATATACCTATATCTATCAATCTAAACTGATCTGATGATGAAAATATGCAATATAACCATTGTTAAATTTAATTAATAAAAAAAAGATTAGCTACAGAGCCTCATGTATGCTAAGCAAGTGCTCAGTCGCTAAGCTGCATCCTTCCCTGTGGTGTTTTTTTTTTTTTTTTTTTTTTTTTTTTTTTTTTTTTTTTTTTTTTTTTTTTTTTTTTTTTTTTTTTTTTTTTTTTTTTGACTTCTGGGACAGTTACGCATATTATGAGAAGTCTGCATCACAGAGGAAAAGCCTCTTCATGTAAAGTGAAAAGAATAATCTCAAGAGGTGTAATCTACGTAGTGTTGTAATTGAACTGATAGCCCTTTGACAAAGTTAAGATTGCTGAGTGTTTGTTTGGGAAAATTAATAAATTATGGACTGCAAATAATTGGTTAGTTTATTGATTATCACTGTAATTACTGACTAAGCTACCAGTAATTGGGTGTGCTTGCATTATTGGCAAAATAAGCATTTGAAATTTTATTATTGGCAGGAAAAAGCCTGCATGTCTGCTTTTTCTAAGTGAATTACTGTGCTGATTTTCTTCTCTGTTAGAAAGCACACTAAGGAAAGATTTCATAAGGTGTCCTATAATAGCGATTGAAGAATACTGAAGATGCCACTATGTCCTCTGTGGACCCATGAGTCTGGAGAGTGTGTGGTCATCTTTCCTGACTCCTCCTGTGAACCTTTATGGAGCACCCATGACATGCCAGGCACTGTATGACTGTGACCTCCAAAGGTTTTGGACGCACAGTCCTTTATTTGAAAACCTGAGGAAGGTTGTCTGTACTTTCCCCAGCAAATTTACATAAAGCATCATTGCCTGTACAGTGTCAGGAGTACCCTCCTTCGAGCTCATATAGCCCCTCTGCTTTTGTAGGTTAAGCAAAGTAGTTATTGTCCTGATTTGTATGTACATCAGAAGATACTGAGGCACAGGTACTTGGAGTCTTTCTCTACATCATGGCTAAGAAATAGAGAACTGAGGCCCGAGGTCACTCACTGAGTTGTTACCCACCTGAACAGCCAGTTTCCACACACAGTGTGTGCAGGACAGGCACACAGCTGAGTGCTCAGTGGGGTGGTCCGTGTGGTGAACACACAGTGTATCCCCTGTGGGAGCTCTCCGTAGCAAGAGGAAATAGAGATCCATGTGAGAAGACAACAAGAGCTCAGCATTACCTGGCAGAGCTGCCCTCTTGAGCTGAAAGGTGTGGCCAGCCTAGCTCTGGGAACACAGAAGGCTTCCTAAAGAGCGTAGTATCCTACAGGAGTAAAAAAAGACCAGGAGACTGAGAAGAGTCTGGACTGAGTGGACAGCATGTTTAAAGGCTCCTAGGCAGACTTCCTGTTCCAGCCCAGACCCAAAGCGCACCGCTGGGAGCTGAGCCTGCGCACCCGCCGCGGGTAAGCTCCCTGCGCCCCTCTGCCCCACCTCTGCGTTCCCGCGACTAACTTCCTGTTCCAGCCCAGACCCAAACCGCACCGCTGGGAGCTGAGCCCGCGCGCTGGCTGGGTCAGGATCCTTGGCCTGCCTTCCCTTTCCCCGCCCCGCCCCCCCCTTTTTTTTTTTTA
>PVJA010045934.1:0-15384 GCA_004027025.1 Myocastor coypus | reverse complement strand
TTTTTTTTTTTTTTTTTTTTTTTTTTTTTTTGGTCTTTTTGAGACAGGGTCTCGCTATGCAGTTGAGGCTGGCCTTGAGCTCACTTTTGTAGCCCAAGCTGGTCTTGAACTCGCACCAATCCTCCTGCCTCAGCTTCCCTAGTGCTGGGATTACAGGCGTGAGCCACCATGCCCAGCTCCTTGGAGATAACAATTTTGTTGTACATCCTTTCACAACTGTGTTATATAAACACAAGAAAATCATAAATGAGATGGTCTGTACATCTTTTCATGTCACTATATTTTGCTTGTAAATATTTCCACATATGGCTTAAAAAAGTAGAAGTGTTTCAGTCATACTTTCATCTCACTTAAGATTAATACTTCTAATAATTTTTTTTTAAGATTTTTTTTGTCTTTATTTATTTATTTATTTTTTTTGTGGGACCAGGGTTCGAACTCACGACCTTGCACTTGCCCAGCAGGCACTTGTGCCTCGGAGCTATCTCCCCAGCCCCTTTTTTGTCTTTTTGAGACAGGGTCTCGCTATGTAGTTGAGGCTGGCCTTGAGCTCACTTTTGTAGCCCAGGCTGGTCTCTAATTCTCACCAATCCTCCTGCCTCAGCCTCCTAAGTGCTGGGATTACAGGCGTGAGCCACCACACCTGGCTTAAGAATTTTTTATTTTATTTATTTTTTTCTTGTTTCAGAACCTTTATTTGTTTATTCACTCATTTTTATGGCCGGCTGAGCCTGCCCCAAGGGCAGGACTGGCGTAGCATGTAGTGCTGGGGATTGAACCGTGGTCCCTGAAGCCACCCAAGCTTTCCCAAGCAGGCACTTTAGACAACTGAGCCATCCCTCTGGGCCAATACTTCTAATAATTTTAATGTGTGTATTCCACATTCAAATTATTTTATTTGTTCCAAAACCTTTTTTATTTTTTGGTACTGGAGATAGAACCCAGGAAATTGTGTGTGCTAGGCAAGAGCTACACCACTGACCTATTTCCACAGCTCTTTGTTTTTTTAAATTTGAAATAATCTTACTTTGGCTGGCAAGATAGCTCAGTGGACTAATTGCCTACTTAGGCGAGTGCAGGGACCAGGGTTCTGTCCCCACGCCCAACACCACATGCCCCACTGGCCCCTCGCCCAGAGCACGCTGAACTGTTGAACATGTCTGGGTGCGGTGGTGCATGCATGTAATCCCAGCGCCTAGTGTTGGGGAGGCAGAAAACAGGAGGATCACTCCAAGTTCAGGCTGCTTAGTGAGACCCTGTATCAAATACATTAAAAAGAAAAGAGTCTCACTAAGTGGCCCAGATTGATCCCAATCTTGCAGTCTTTCTGCCTGTCTCCCAAGTAGGTGGGATTAAAGATGTGTGCTACCTGGCTCTGAAAACTTTTATGGTTTAGTTTATTTAAATCAAATTCCATGTATACTTTTTTATTTTCAACAATGCATAAAGATTCCTGACTAAATAAAACTTAATTGAAGCAGTACCCTATAAATGGACACCAGAATGTTTGCAGTTTTTACCTCTTATGAACATGAACAATGTTTAAAATATTTTTTACCTCTTTGCTCTGAAATCTTTCCTTATGGCTAATTTCCAGAAGTGGTGGATGGCCCAAGGAGATAACTCAGTGGCTTAAGTGCCTGCCTGGTAAGCACAAGGTCCTAAGTTTGATCCCTGATATCAAACAAAAACAAAAACAGAAGTGGGGATAGTAGGTTCAGGAGATAACTGATATGCAAAACTTTGATACACTTTACCAGACTGCATTCCAGATATATTATGCTAATTAAACTATCAGTTGTGAGTAGAGAGTACACTCTTCACATTCCCGCCAGTTATCATGCATTATCAGAATTCTCTCTGCCTCCCCCTAGCAGCCTTGAACTCAAACCCAAAGACTTGTGCATAGTATATAAGAGCTTTATCAGTGAGCTATACCTTCAGCTCAAGAAATTTGCTAGAGAGAATTTGCTATTAGATGCTATTTTTTGCCTTGTTTTGAAGTTTTATGCCTTAGTTTATTTTTATTTTTTTAATTTTTTTTTGTATTATGGCCAGCTCAGCCTGCCCTGGGAGTGGGGATGGTGCAGGGATTGTGGTCCCTGCAGTTGCCTAAGCTTGCCTAAGCAGGTGCTTTAGCCTGCTGAACCATCTTGCCAGCCCTGTCTTTAATTTTTTAAATTTTAATTAAATTTTTAAAATTTTTATAGTGAGTCTAAGCATCTTTTTTGATGTGTTTGGCCATTTGGATTTTGGAGATTTGAAGGCTACTAAGCTATTCCTTAGCCGCCTTTTCAGATTAAGCAAGTATTCCTTCATCTTGTCCTGTGGGACTGCTTTCCTTCTATTGCATTTGGCCTTCCTTTAGCAACATCAGTTTTTTGTTTTTTTTTCCAAATATGGGAACCAAATACAGACAAGACATTTTAGCAGAGCTCCACTAGTGTGTTTAATCATATAGGTAGTATTAAGGGAATTTGTTGCTTTTTTTAGCATGTGAAAATTTTATTATACTTTGTTTCCCAGAAAATTTTGTGCATATCTACGAGGTCTAGAAAATAAAAACTTCTCAGTTATTTGGTGATGTATTTTGCTCATCTATAAGATGTTGATAGAATACTGTAGTGCCTGTCTCATCTGGGAATGTTGGTGTACACCTATCACCCCAGCATCCTGCAGGTTGAGGCAGGAGGATTACTGCAAGTTTGAGGACAGCCTAGGCTCTGTAGTTTTTTGAGACCCTGTCTCTTAAAAAGACCAAAACAATACAAAACAAAACAAACAAACAAAAAAAACCCCAAAACAAAACCTACAAAAAATAGCATGAAAATTACCAAGTCCTTATGCTTAGAGAAGTTCATAGGAAGGTATGGATATAGGTAAATGGCTTTTAATGCAAAATACATTTTTTTTAAAAGAATTTTTAGGGGCCTGGCAGGATGGCTCAGTGGTCTAAAGCGCCTGCTTGGGGAAGCTTGGGCGGCTTCAGGGACCGCGGTTCAATCCCCAGCACCACATGCTGCGCCAGCCCTGCTCTCGGGGCGGGCTGAGCCGGCCATGAAAATGAGTGAATAAACAAACAAGGGTTCTGAAACAAGAAAAAAAATAATAAATAAATAAATAAATAAATAAATAAATAAATAAATAAATAAAGAATTTTTAAATTTTATTTATTTATTTTCTTATTTCAGAACTTTTATTTCTTTTTATGGCCGGCTCAGCCTTCCCTGAGGGCAGCTCTGGTGCAGCATGTGGTGCTGGGGATCGAACCGCGGTCCCTGCAGCCGCCTAAGCTTTCCTAAGCAGGCACTTTAGACTACTGAGCCATCCTGCCGGGCCCCTGCAAAATACATTTTAAGTCAATGAACACAACCTCTCAAAATGTTTCATCTGAATTGATGAGTAAACACTCATTAGTTCTTACTAATATTAAATGAAGCACAAAACAATTTTTATTTTCTGAGCCTCAATGATTATGTCTTTATGAAAATGCATTGTAATGTAGTTATTTTTATGCTTTTACATTCCTAAGACTGGATTTGAGACTCTTGTGAATAATTCATACATCTTATAGTTGGTATGTTATAATAAGGAAAATGTCAAGTGTGACAGCTTTGCTTCAATTAAAGTGTTTGTTGAGAATATGCAGTTGATGCTAAAATTTAGGAAATAAGTAGTCACCTTTGTTTGTCAGGATTTAGATGTGGAAGTAGTAGTGTGATCAAATGTTCTGCCATGTGAGTTAAGCATCATCTCTCTGAAATGAAAACATTTGTAAGGTATCTTTTATGGCCCAGGTGATCAGTTAGATGCTGGAGTGACAAGATGAGGTGGTTCTCTGCCCCAAAGCAGCATAAATATAGTGTAGTGAAATCAGACTCACAGTACCATGTGGCAAGTGTTGTAACAATGATATGAATGATCCCGAGAGAAGAGTGATTAATTCTGCATGACATCCCCATTTTTCAGAAAGGTATATTTGAATTCCCATCGCCATTTTCATGAGAGTTATTTCTAGACTTATATATATGATTTAGAGAAGTTTGAGTATTTGGTTAGGCAGAGTTTTTTAATATGCAAGACTCAGATTTTACTTTAAATGAAGCAAGAGTTACATGGAATGTGGTTCTAATTTTTTAAATAAGTTTTCTTACAGTATACTTTAAATTTTAATAAAATTTTAAATCATAAAAGTAATATATGCTTATAAAATACTAAAGTAGTTCAAAAGTATATCAAATACCAATGAAAGTACAGTATTGCTACTCACCCTGAGTAACTACTGTTAGAATACTTTAAACAGTTACTTGTAAATAAATTTGAGTTTTAAGTACCTCATATTCTAAGCATTTTACTCTTTCTGTTTAATGGGGCAAATAAATTTCCTTTTAAGGAAAAATACTCAGAAGCAATAGAGGTTGTATAGGAACTGAGAGTGGAAGGTAACTGTAGCCCATTTCTGGAAGTACATTGATCAGTTAGATTGCTGTGTCCTGTAGGGCTTTTTAAGGATTTATTGACACACTTGATCAAGGTATTTGTGAGAGTATTCAGGGAAACCTAAGAAATTCTGCAGTCTTACCTTATAAATTCATGCCTGGTCAGAAATTACAGCTTGAGTGGGATATCCCTCCACAGAACTCAAATACACACTATTTATCATGTTACTTAGTATAGCAGTAATATAAAATGTTAAGGGTATTTTTTTCCTTTTGTTTCCTCCTATGAGCAGGCACACTCCACATGTTTTATCATATGTCTCTTCATCTCTCCCTTACTTCAACTTCCACTAACTGTCCCAATTCCCCACATAATTCTCTTAAAAGAAAAAAATGTTTTGTCCACTGAGTCCTCTTATTTAATACATCTTGGGTTGAATGTTTCTCACAAAAACACTTTGCATTCAGAATTAGCATATCAAGCTATTTCTTCCATAGACCCTGCCATAGATTGCACAACTTCTACTGCAGTGCTCTCTGAGGTACAAAAACCCACGGTTGCTTGTGGCTTAGCTTTCATGATTTTAGAGTGTAATTTTCTTACTCTGCTTCAAAAAGTTATCCTTGTGGGTATTTCTGTACCATTAAAAAATTGTACTTTTGGTCCACAGAACTAGCTAACATATTAGAACAGAACCCCTGTATCTGCACATGTGTGTATGCACACACTTTTACATGTGCAAACATATTGATATATAAAAATTCTAGTTGTACCTATATTGGAAATGATACTGTTATCCAAACGGTTGTTGTTGAGGAATTTGTAACCTGCACTCTTCTTTTTTACTGGTAATGCCATTCTGCTTGGGGAATATAGAACAAACCCAAACAGTAATACTGACAGAATTTGGAATTATGATACAGTGGAGCCGTCACGTAATTCTTTGTTGAAGAAGTTAGGGCCTAAATGTTAAGGCTTATTGTTATTCTGAGTTGATAATCTCTGCCTTGCTTTAATAATTTTTCCTCATGCCTGGGTAGCCCGCGAGTTGCACAATAATCACTCACACAGCTTTGTAATCAATGCCCAAAGTAATAGGATTCCTCTGGCCACCGGCAATTAATAAATTTGTGTCTTTTTTAAAACACTAGCAAGTCGGGCCTGAAATACGACTGACTGGCTCTCCTCATTTGCATATTTATTGCAGTGGAAAAATTCTTACCAGATGATTGATGCTGAGCTTGCCTCTTGAATTCCAAGCAGCACATTATTATGAAATGAAAAATGCTGGCCATACAGTTGATTAAAGTTGAAGACAGTGGAATCGGTGTTTTTTAAGATTGTGGGAGAATTAAAGGCATATTTTAATAGATGTTGACAAGAAGTGAACTAACAAAAGCAAAGCAAAGGATTTGCTTGAAAAGATTTAATCAAACGTCTTTCTTGGGGGATTAATTGCTGGGGATGACTAGGGCAAGTGGCAGGCTTGTGTGGATTTGAATGAAAAGTATTGTTCTCAGGCCAATATATTGTGTGTCATTTTGACCTATAGTTTAGCTCTTGCTGTGGAGTTACTTTCAGGGGAGGAAAAAATGCTATTAATATCAGTACATTCCACTTCAATGTATTTATCTGGAGTAATAGGAGTGCAGGAGTGATACTTGTGTATAAATAATTGCATGTTTGCATATTTCTTTAAAAATCACTATATAGACATTTAAAAACCAGTAAGATAAGCTTTACTTTACTTTATATATCTCTCTTATTCTCCTTCCATCCCATTTCCAGAAATTTTACTTACTGTTTTATAATCTAGTTAATGAACTATGTGCCATGTCTAAACTGATTCTCTGCCTACAGTTTTGTTTGTGTTGGACAGCCTAGATGAATCATGGAAAAAAATAAAGCTGTTAGGTGAAAATGGTTTTTAGATTGGTGACATTTTATACATAGAATGCTTGCATATGGGTAGCTTGTAAATGAATACCTAATACTGGAACCTGTGAATGCCAAGCCAGTCCTAGCATTGTAGATGAGTATGAGCAAAGCATAAAATGTTTTTACTCTGTGAAAAAGATGATGATTTTGACAGTAATAAGCCTTCTGTTTCTGTAGGTTTTTCTTTATGATTTCTAAGTACCTTAATAGACAATAATACATTTTTCACCTGAATTCTATAAAATCAACAGGCAAGGCATAGTGTAAATTTTATAGAGGAGAAAATTAAGACTCAGTTATTAAATTGTTCAACTCATACAACTTGACTAGTTAGTGACTGTCAGAAAAAGAGGGTTCCTGACCCTCAGTGATGTACTATTTCCATTTATTCTGCACTGAGAATTACTCTTAAAGCTGGTGATCAGATGCTTAGATTGAATCTTGATAATATGGTGAGGCATATGTCCTTCTTAATATCCTCCTTAAAGGAAAGGCCTCTGGAAATGGACCGTGTAGGGCAAAATAGACATCGATGTCCTTGACAGTCTCCATTTGTTTTGTGGCCTTGTGCTAAGAGGGAGAGAAAAGAAAGCATATGTATCTTTGCTGCATTTCTTAACTTTAACTCTTGTTATAGGAAGAAAAATTAGAGGTGAATTAGAAACTGTTGACTTCAATCTATTTATTATTCATAGAGTCAAACAAATAGAACTTGGTTCTATAGGAATAGTAAAGAGGGTTTTGTTTGTTTTGGCTGGGAAGAATTCAGTGTTGAATTTGAGCCTCTCAGAGAATCTGTCAGCTTGTCTGGTGTGGCATTAAGGAGGCTTCCCACCTTCAACAAGGGATGCCCCATTATCTCCTAAATTTTTTGTGGAACGGGAATTGGATCTGGTCTTGTAAATCTCTCTATAGGAAGCTGTCTGTGTGGTGGGCTAGTGGTGACATTTACTTTAGACTTTTTTTTTTTGCGGGACTGGGGTTCAAACTCATGACTTTGAACTTGCCAGGCAGGCACTTGTGCCACGGAGCTATCTCCCCAGCCCCAACATTTTTTTCATAAGCTTTTTTGGTAGTGGTTAGAAGCACAGAACTGCGAATTTCATCTCTGATAGGCCTTTTGACACTTTGATGCATGGTGGTGCTATCCCTGAATGGAGCTTAAATACTTGAAACCTACTTTCTGAGAGGGCGAAGGGGTATATAAAATGAGAACATATGAGAGAGTATTAACAAAAAAAATACTTTGATTTACTGATGCTGGATTTCTACTTTTCTTGTTGGATTGATGTGCTGTCTTAATAATATGTGATGGATTTTTAAAACTGACTTGAATGAAATGAAAAGGCTTGTGTAGCTACCCTTAAAGTTGCCCTTAAAAGTTGTAGTCCATTGGATGATTTCGCAGTTCTTGGGTGTGCTACATGTTTGCATCAAATTGTGACTTGCTTGTTGGCAAGCAGCCATAAAGATTATGCTGTGGCTGCTTTCCTGTGTGGTTCTTGATTTCATGTTTCAGGTCATGGGTACATGGCACTTAGAGGAAGTAAAGGACAGGCACTTTGCTCTTCCTGTGAGAGAGAGAGAAAAAAAATACAATAAACAAAAACATGCCGTTTTTACCACTTTAAGTGCACAGTTGACTTAGTAATATTAAATATATTCCCATTGTTGTGCAGCCAGTCTGTAGAACTTTTCATCTTGCAAAACTGAAGACTGTCTCTGTTAATTAGCTCTGTTTCCTCATCTGCCTCAGCTACTGGCAAGTACCATTCCTCTTTCTGTATCTCTAGTTGGTGACTGTAGGTATCTTATGTAAATGGAATTATACAGTATTTATCTTTTCATTATGACTTACTCCATATAGTTTAATGTCCTCGATGTTGATCCATGTTGAAGGATATGTTGGAATTTCCTTCCTTTTAAAGTTTGAATAGGGGCTGGGGAGATAGCTCCGAGGCACAAGTGCCTGCTGGGCAAGTGCAAGGTCGTGAGTTCGAACCCCGGTCCCCCCAAAATAAATAAATAAATAAATAAATAAATAAATAAATAAAGTCTGAATAATACTCCCCTGCTGTTTTGTTTGTTTGTTTGTTTGTTTTGGAGAGGCTTAATTTGAAGTAACACAGATCATCTTTTTTTTCTTGATTATACCTAGACAAACTGGGATGGACTTAAGTATACGGTTCAATGTCATTAAATGTGCTTATATTGTCTACAGCCATCTCCAGAATTTCTTATCTCATACTATACTTACTAAGCAATAATTCCCTGTTGTGCTTCTTCCCCAACTCCTAGAAACTACTATCCTATTTTTTTTTCTTTCTTTCTTTTTTTTTTTTTTTTTTTTTTTGGTGGGACTGGGGTTCAAACTCACGACCTTGCACTTGCCAGGCAGGCACTTGTGCCACGGAGCTATCTCACCAGCCCCTTCTATTTTTTTTTCTTTCTCCATGTTGTTGCTGTCATTTTATGGAGCTGGAGATTGAACGTAGGACTTGATGCATGCTAAGAAAATATTCTACCTCTGGGTTATGTCCTCAGCCCTGCCTTACGAATTTAATTACCTTAGGTACCTCATGTAAGTGGAATTATGTAAAAATTTTCCCTTATGTTCAGGTAGATTATTTTTATTTCAGTTACCCTAATATTTTCAAGGGAGTCTTTTTTTTTTTTTGAGACAGGGTCTCGCTATGTGGTTCAGGTTGGCCTTGAGCTCACTTTTGTAGCCAAGGCTGGTCTCAAACTCACACGATCCTCCTGCCTCAGCCTCCCGAGTGCTGGGATTACAGGCGTGCGCCACCATGCCCGGCTTATCTTTTTTTTTTTTTTTTTTTTGGTGCAGGATCTACAAGGTCTTATTACATAGATCAGACTTGTAGTATTCTGCCTGTTTTCAGCCTCCAAGATCTGGGATTCCATGCACACCACCACACCCAGTCTCAATCACAGGCTTGGCACACCCCAGGGGCAGGGCCAGCATGGCTTGTAGTGCTGGGGACCACTCTGCCTAAGCAGGCACTTCAGTCTGCTGAGCTATTTGGCCTGCTCTTCAAGGGATATCTTAATCTGGGAAATCTTTAAAAGTGCTTTGCAGATGCAGCATATGTGTAGCTTCGCTGTAGAAAACATAGGCTGTGTTTCTTATTAGCTGGAAGTATAGCTCAGGAGTAACACTTGCCTAGTGTGTAAAAGGCCCTAGATTTGTTGTTGGGTTTTTTTTGGTGGTACTGGGGATCAAACTCATGACCTTGTATTTGCCAGGGAAGCACTTTTCCACTGAGCTATCTCGCCAGCCCAAAGGCCCTAGATTTGATCTTCATCCCCCAAACCTGGAAATCACCCCTCTCTGTCCCCCACAAAATTACCGTTGTTTGTAGGAAGGAAAGTAGAAACAGTAGTTAATAGTTATGTAGGATTTCAGTGAAATGAGAATTTTTAATTTATATGGGCTTTCTTCTAGTATCTTACTCCATTTTCTTAAGGTTGTTGCTATAACATATACTTTTAGAACTTTAGCTACTCTGGGATGTCTGTTTTAAAGTTAGTTGTTTTGTTTTCTTCTTAATTATGATAGGCTCAGTTTGCCCTGGGGGTGGGGTTGGTGCAGCATGTGGTGCAGGGGATCAAACCATGGTCCCTGTGGTTGCCTAAGCTTTCCTAAGCAGGCACTTTAGATCACTAAGCCATCTCTGTGGCCCAAGTTTTTTTTAAAGCAGATAATTTATGGTAACATTTTATAGTCTCTGCTTTTCTCCCCCTGCAAAACTTCTATGCATTTTTGTATTGTTTACACATTTAGTACATTTGAACTAATCGTTATAGCCTTATTTTTTTCTTTTTCACTACCTCTCATTTTGTTTATATTTAATCCATTTCCTAAAAGCTGATAGAAGAATAACGCTGTTACTTTTTTTTTTTTTTTTTTTTGAAAAACATATTTAATGCTACAGAGGCCTTTGGAAACTTAAGAACACGACTATGCAGTACAGATCTGAACTAGTTTCTTACCACAACTACCCTGTACACTATAACCCTTTTCTCTCCAAAATGACAAGAAAATAGTTGTCACAGTGTGGCCAAAAGGAAAAACAGTAATCTGTTTGTTAACTGGTAGGAGCAGAGGATCTGGAACCCTTTGCTGTGCTGTTTTGGCAGCCTTCTTATTTGTGTTCTTCTTGTCTCTCTTCTCCAGCCCAGCCATGTTGGCTCTCAGCAGGTTTGAATAGGCCATCTGAAACTTTTTTTTTTCACTTTGGAGTTCACTATATTGCTGATCTTCTTTTTCCCATCCATAGCTCTCAACAGACATTTGTTATCTGTGGGCTCAAAGCCCTCCACAGGTCCCTTCTTTGGGATGGATCTAGTGCAACCACCATATTTTTTCAGGGTGATAAACACAGTGACCGATGGCTGGCACTTCTGAAAGAGCCTGGTCAGCTTGGTCAGGAACTGCTTGCTTTCCAGCAGCACCATCCTGGTGAAAGAGAATCCAATTCTTTTTTTTTTTTTTTTTTTTGAAACTGGGTCTCACCGTGCAGTTCAGGCTGGCCCTGAGCTCACTTTTGTAGCCCAGGCTGGTCTCAAACTCACACTAATCCTCCTGCCTCAGCCTCCTAAGTGCTGGGATTATAGGCATGCATTACCACTCCTGGCTCTGTGTTACATTTTTCTTTATGAGAAACTTAAATCTCCATAGTTAGTAAAATGTATGCTCCCCGCCCCCCCTCCCCCCGCGCGCGCACGCACACACACATACACACATACTTTTAAGATTGAGAGCAGCAGGTTGAAAATTTGGATTTGGGACACAAGGCATTCTGGATTTTTTTTTTTTTTTCATTCTGGATTTTTAAGGGATCGTTTTTACATTACAAATCTTCCAAATGGTGTGGATATGCATTATAAAATGATTAGTGTACAGAAATTTGAAAAGATGTAAGGGTCTTTTTTTTTTTTTGCTTTTAAATAAAATTTTATACATATAGTTTTATATGCTGATTATTTGAAAGTAGGCCAAGTAGTTGGGTCATGGAATAATTTCTGACCAGTTTGGGGATATTTTCTCAGGTTGGTCAGTGCTCTACCTTGTATTACAATAGAATTCTGTCCATGATACAACATTGAGAGTCTAACTTGTGCTGCTGCACCATGATGAATCTGGTAGAGACATGAAATGATGAAGGCTGCGCAAGGTAGGCAAGGTAGAAGTAGAAAAAAAAGGAAGGAAGGAATTCACACATCACTTTAAAAGATTTCTTAGGGGATGAGGTTAGTGCAGGCTGAAATTAGTATGGAATGTAAAATAAAAATGAATGTAAGGGTTATTATGTAAGGGTTACTTGTGAGATTACAGTTACTAAGGAAAAGGAGGGAAATGATAGAAGCATGGTAGAGGAAAAATAGACACCAATTAAATGTTTGGAGTTTGGCACCAATTAAATGTATGGCATTCTATGAAAACACATTAAGTGTAAAATAGAAAATTCAGATGAGGGAAAAGTATAAGTAAGAATAAAAAAGTTTTCTGTTCATGGTATTCTTGAAAGTGTGATAGAGCCATGTGAAGACTTTGTAGCATTTGCTAGAAATGTGCAAGTTTGATAGACGAGAAATCTGAATGCTCTCACCACATAAATGGTGATTACGAGGGTCTGATTAACCTCTTTTGTAGGATTGTTTTGATAGAGAAGGCAAGAGTTTAGTTCTCACAGGACTAGTTTTTTTTTTTTTTTTTCTGAAAGTTCTTAAACTATAGATAGTATACCTAATCCTGACCAACTACGTTGCAAATGCAGATGAAAGCATAGTCTCCAAGTATACATATATTACAGATTAATATGTTTCCACAGTTTAGAAAGCCATTAACTTGGGTTTTTCACATGTGAACAGGAACCTTCCATAAGGAGTGTGTAAGTGAGTGAACAAATGTGCTGCGGTTCATACCAGTGGCAAGCAAACTTTGGGAAATAGGTGGGAGAGAGGAGTGATCAGATCTAAGACAGCAGTGGATGGCCTTAGAAATGTACAGTTTAACATTGTGATGATAGGCGGGGGCAGTTTGCTACACTTAAATTTAAGAACTTACAATTTATTGAAATTTTACTCTCTGCCAGTACTTTCCAAAGCACCTTTCACGTATTACGTTGCTTGTTTCTTGCAAAACCTTGGGCACTATTGTTATTTCCATTGGAACTGTGTATTTCAGGAAGTTCTGAGTGTGTCCTGTATCTCCCTTGTACTGTCTGCTGCCAGGACCGCTGGGGAGTTACAGCTATTACCCACTTTGGAGAATTATTTTGATTAATTGTCTCTTTTTTCCTTCCCAGGTCACAAAGCTCTTAAAGTATTGTTGAGGTCATTGGTAGATCTTCAGGAAGAACTGCTTTTCCAGTATCCAGATACTAGATATCTAGTAGATGGAACAAAGCCAAAAGAGGAAAGGTAAAGAGGGAAAGGAAATGTGGATGGTTTGTTTTCTTTTCATCAAGATAGTTTCCAGGGGTCTGGCAAGATGGCCGCAGGGACCTAGGTTCGATCCCCGGCACCACATGCTATGCCAGCCCTGCCCTCAGGGCAGGCTGAACCGGCCATAAAAAGAAAGAAATAAACAAACAAAAGTTCTGAAACAAGAAAAAAAAATAAAATAAAATAAAAAAAACATAGTTTCCAATCTTGTATGAGAGAGAAAGCCATCTTTCCCAGGTAGATATCAGACTTGATTTTAGTAAAATAGAAAAAGTTTCATAGATAAACATGATGGCACATGTCTTGAAAGGAGGGTCACAGATTCAAAACCAGCCTGGGGAATACAGTGGGGACTTATCTCAAAAATTTAGAAGGGATGAGATACTGGCAGAGCACTTGCCTAGCGTATGCAAGGCCCTGGTTTCAAACTGTAGTACTACCATGCAAAAATAAAAGAACCTCCTGCAATTAATAGTGTCAACAGACACATAAATTTGGAATTTCACTTTCAATATTTATTTTTAGTTGTGTTTGCTCTCTTTGTGGACTTACGAAAGATTGCTTTCTCATAGGTCTGTTGAAATTAAGATATAGGGGCCGGACAAATAGCTCAGCAGATTAAAGTGCCTGCAGGGCCCGGCGGGATGGCTCAGTGGTCTAAAGCGCCTGCTTGGGGAAGCTTGGGTGGCTTCAGGGACTGCAGTTCGATCCCCGACACCACATGCTGTGCCAGCCCTGCCCTTGGGGTGGGCTGAGCCGGCCATAAAAATGAGTGAATAAACAAACAAAGGTTCTGAAACAAGAAAATAAATAAATAAATAAAATTAAAAAAAAAAAAAATAAAGTGCCTGCAAGCAGATGCAGGGGTTGGGCTTCGATCCCCAATCCCCAGGCCTGCCATGCTGGCCCCAGGGTCACACTGAGACAACAATTGAGACTGGGTGTGGTAGTGCATGCCTGTAATCCCGACTCTTGGGAGGCTGTAAACAGGTGGATCACTATGAGTTCGATCTAGTAATGAGACCCTGAACACCCTGTAGACTCTTCCCTAAAATACAAAAATAAAATAAGGTTAAATTAGATAAAAATAAAATAAGAAATTAGGAGATAAAAGCACATCTTGAATGTTAGTGCTTTTGCTCATACTGTGGGATCATTGGTCACAACCATCTTCAGTGAAAGAAGGCGTTATTTTGAAGAGTAGAAAAATTTCAGGGATGGGGCCAGCGGGATGGTTCAGCAGTCTAAAGTGCCTGCTTAGGAAAGCTTAGGGGGCCACAGGGACTGTGGTTCGATTCCCAGCACCACACGCTGCTCCATCTTGGCCCCCAAGTGCTGGGATTACAGGCATATGCCACCATGCCTGGCTCAGAATGCATAAAAAAAAAAAAAAAAATAATAATAATAAATTTCAGGGAATAATGGAAAAGTAATCTTTCCCAAAATTGTTACATTTAATGAAGGTTTTTCCCTCAGTTTGAACCTATTTTGTATGGCACATTCTTCCTTTTTTCATTTATTTTTTTTTTTTAAACGATTTTTTTGGGGGGGGCCCAGCAGGATGGCTCAGTGGTCTAAAGCACCAGCTTGAGAAAGCTTGGACGACTTCAGGGACCATGGTTCGATCCCTGGCACCACATGCTGCGCCAGCCCTGCCCTTGGGGCGGGCTGAGCCGGCCATAAAAATGAGTGAATAAACAAACAAAGGTTCTGAAACAAGAAAAAATAAATAAATAAATAAATAAAATAAATTCTTAAAAAAAAAAAAAAAAAAACATGTATAAAGCAGGCACAATTTTTTTCATGAATATTGAATATTGATTGACACTGTGGATTCAGTGCTGTTGTGGTGCAGTTTAGCACATATTTGGATGCTCACCCCTTTGAATTTTCTTCACGTTCAGCTTTTCATGTTATGTTTATGTTGTGTTATTCACCTTTTCCGAATAGTTGTTACAGAGACACATTTCTCTTATTGATTTGGGGATTAAGGTCGTAGAAATATGATTATGTGTTTAATTTTTAAAGACCCTTCTGCCACAGTGCAGGCTTGATTCATAGGAATTTCTAATAATGATTTTACAACCTCATTTATTTTTAGTTTGCTTACCTTTTAAAAAATATTTTGAAACCCAAGTGCTTTTCATAATTATTTGAAACATTACATGAGCTTAGATTGACTTCGTGAACATTGTTTTCAAACCAAAAAAAAAAAAAAAAAAAGCCATCCTCATATTTGTGATGTGTAAAGTGCAGACAGAAAATATAAGGCCTAAACACTTTTTTTTTTTTGTCTCTTTGAGACAGGATCTTGCTATGCAGTTCAGGTTGGCCTTGAGCTCACTTTGGTAGCCCAGGCTGGTCTCCAACTCGCACCGATCCTCTTGCCTCAGCTTCCCGAGTGCTGGGATTACAGGCGTGCACCACCACGCCTAGCAGGGCCTAAACACTTTTTTTTTTTTTTTTTTTTTTTTGAGGCAGACGTTGAAAGTTTCAATTTTCCACCTTATTGGCAAGTCCGCCTTTGGTCTTTTTTTC
>PVJA010045933.1:0-15388 GCA_004027025.1 Myocastor coypus | reverse complement strand
CCTCCTCTTCCCTCCCCCTCCCCTCCCTCTTCCTCCCCCTCCTCCCCATCTCTGTATTTGCTACAGGGTCTCACTACACAGCTTGGACTCCCCAGAATTGGGATTACAGGCATATGCCACTATACCCAGACTCTGTGGCCCACTCGGCACATGCCTGGGGGTGGGGCCAATGTAGCATGCATGTGATGCCAGAGTTTCACTCTTTTGATCTCACAGTAATGACACATACTACACAGTCATATGAGGATTAAATGACTACTGTGTGTAAGCTGTGTACAGAATTCCTGATATGTCCTTCAACAAACTCTCTTATTTATAAGCCTTGAGTGTGGGTATATGGTTCTGAGTTCATTTGAGTATGTGCTGATGGAATTAGTTATAATTATAAGGCCAGGGCCCGGGGAGATAGCTCAGGGGCACAAGTGCCTGCCTAGAAAGTACAAGGTCCTAAGTTTGATCCCTGATTCCTGGAAAAAAAAAAAAAAATTTTATAAGGCCACATGCCTTAAAACTAAAATTTTTCCTCTGAGAAAGGAACAAAAAAAGAAGAATGTTTCTGCCTATGCTTGTTCATGTGGGAGGGTGGGCAGAAGAGCTTGTCAGTTCCAACCCATGTGGGACTGCTCCCCTGTGGGGACAGATAGGGCTCCATTTTTTACTCTGCAATAGTAAATAGGATACTGATGGGTGGTAGAGTGAGAACAGTGGTAATCTCCAATAGATCAGAAAAATTAAGGGGTGGGGCCTGTGCGTCCCATCTGTTAGCAAGTCCTGCCAGGAACATTCCTCTCCAAAGAGTCAGAGTCCACCCGCTGTGAGTCAGAGGTAAGAGGTGGCCTTTCTTGGTGAGCCTGCTGGAACCTACAACCAAGCAGTGGTCCAAAGTTGTGTCAGCTGTCCACTGCTGTGCTTACGCCATGTAATAAACAACTCAGAAACACTGAACAGTGAGCACTTAGGGATGGTGTGAGGGAGCCCTTGGCTAGGCCTCCGTGCTGGTCTTGGCTGGGTGCGCTGACCCCTCTGGGGCTGGCCAGCCATCAGTTAGGATTCCTGGGCCTTCCAAATGTCTCATTTTCCGACAGGTGGCTGAGTGTAGGTTTATGGCATAGACACAGGTGCAAGTACCTCTCGAGTCTGTCTGTGGCTCATCCTTGCTAAAATCTCCAAACTAGTCACGTGATAGGCCGAGTCACAGGAGGGAAGCGCTGCAGTCACATGGCCAAGCACAAGACGCAGGGATGAATAAGTGATCACGGCCTTCACACTGCAGCCTTCCCCAGAGGTCCCGTATATGGGCCATGCAAGAGCTAGAGGCTACGAAAAGAGACTGACGTGGATCTTGGTAACTCTTCCTCTTGCTGCCGTAAGCTCTCCGCCACCCCCACTCCTCCCCTAGTGCCTGTACGCATGCATTCCTTCTACAAGCCTTTGCTGTCAGCTACCTGCCAAGGCCACAAATCTCTTTTCAGTGTTGCCTTCCAGCTGCTAACACCCTGTCTGTCTTCCAAGGATATCTGCATTAAAAGACACTTATTGCTTTGCTAACCACAGGGCCCAAGGCTCAGGTGCCCTGGAGAACCATCACCCCATTCTGCAGCCCTTCTGCCGGGGAGCATCTGTACTGCACATGTCCTTATGTGTTCATTTTCAATGCCCACCTGAGGTCTTTGTCCAGTGTGGGGTCCAGCACTGCACGACTTGATTTGTTCTGTCTTAACAATCCCCACACCATCACCGTGTGGTCTGTTTTCAAGCAGAGCACTACCAGCAGCAGAATTACATACAGAGGGTAGGTTGAAATAGATTTCTGGACCTCATTCCTAGAGCCTTCCAACATCTTCAAGGAAGCTCAGAAATCTGTGTTTTAATTAACTTTAGGTTTAAGAGGGTCCTCTCCCTTGGTGTTAATGCTGAGTGATGAGGGTGAAATAATAAATACCCAGTGAAAAGGATGATGAATGGAAAGGCGTCAGTAGATGGTACAAGAGGCAGTGGTGGTCAAGTCACATTGCCCCAGGAGGCCTGCTTTGCCCAGAGAAGGTAGCCTGTATTTAACTCGCAATTTCTTTGGTCTCTGCTCCATTATATTGATACATGGGATAACCAAGAAACTGTCTGGGCTGTGTGTCTTTGGGCACACCCCTCTGAGGCCCCATCAGCTCCTCCGTAACAAGAACCATCATTTGCCAACCCAGCAGAGGTGCTGGGAAGAGCCCCAGGTCACACACACACACACACACACACACACACACACACACACACACACACTCACACACACCCATCCCCAACCCAACCCCCACCTGGCGCTAATAGATCTTAAAGGAAGCAAAGCCTCTTTTCCTTTCCATCATCCATGCACACAGCCAGGGCTGGCTCCGCAGCGCAGCTGGGGGAGGGGGTTCCCGAGAGCCCAAGGAGGAGAGCTGCGGCCACACCAGGTGTCTTGACAAGTTCATTATGGAAAATTAGGGCAAGTCAGGTTTCTGCCTCCAGGAATCTCATATTAAGGTCTGGACGACAGTGCAGGATTTTAATCATCCTCTGGGGGCTGGTGACAAGAAAGGCTATTCCTGCTGAGACAGGTGATAAGCAGGGGAACCAATCAAAGTATGCAAATACGACCGAGGAGGCAGCTGGGGGAGAGCTTCGGAGAGGGCTGGGTCCTTCTGGATACTTGCTGGCTCGGGGATTTTTCCCCAGCAAATCCCAAATGGGGCCTTTGGGATCTCCCAACTTCAGAGTTACGTGTGTGGACAGATACAGAAATAGCTGCAATTCTCGGCCCGTCTGTGTGTCCACTCTTCTTCCGGTGACCTTGCAGTTTCGCCTAAGGGAAAGTGGAGTCTGGTTCCCTACAAGCCTCACATCTGGGCTGAGCGGGTCCCCTGTGTTGTTGGTCTACAGAGCAAGGAAGAAGGGACTCTGAGGATATGAGTGTGGCGGTCAGGGGCGCGGGACCACACGTGTGCTGCTGTCCCTTCTGGAAACGCACGCAGCTGCATGAGGGCAGGGCCGGCCCAGACCCTTGAAGGATGAGAGTCCTGGTGGATCACAGCCCGGCCATGCCCTGGGTCACCTGTGACCTCTTCACGCCGCGATAATAGAGCCGCCTCCCTGACCTCCGGCTACAGCCAGACACGTAAAGGAGCCCAGCTGACACCAGCAGAGTCCCTGGTTGACCCACGGACAGTGAGAAAGGCTGAGTTTGTGGATAATCTGTGAGGCAGCAACAGCTAGCTGGCACCTTGTGTGTGTGATAATACTCTGTACTGGTCAGGGTTTTACTTAGAGGAACAGAATAGATATAATATAAGGAATGGATATTAACACAAAATATATAATCTATAAGGAATTACAAGATTAGCTTACAGTAGTCAGCCACAGAGTCAGATGCGGAAGCGTGCACAGGGCATCTGCACGCTCCAGACTGAAAAGTTCAATCCCGAGGTCTGGACTTCACTGCAGCACTCCGTGTAAGCCTCTATCCACCGGCTGATGGGTCTGCGATGGAAGACTGAAGTGTCTGTAATGGACGCTGAAGAGTCTAAGACGGATGGCGAAAGATCCAAGCTGGAGGCCAAAGAGTCTTCGCTGCAAGCCAGACGATGAACTTCAGGCTGAGTGTGAAGACTGAAGCTTCTCCCACGAAGTGAAGTGTTGACTCCTTTAGTCCTTTAAAAAGTCTCTTGGTGCTCAGTCATTCTGACGTGGGCCCATTGCACCCTAGGGTGGAACCAATCATACCCCAGGATGGGCCCTTGATCCCGCTCTAGGGAGAAAGCCAATCATATCCTAGGCAGGCCCCGGTCACGCTCCAGGGAGGAACCAATTGTACCCCAGAGTGGGGCTCCCACCAACAGGGAACCAGGCTGTTGAGTCATTCAGCCAAGTTGACACATTGTATCAACCACTACATACTCTTTGTCTTTCTTTCTTTCTTTCTTTCTTTCTTTCTTTCTTTCTTTCTTTCTTTCTTTCTTCTTCTTCTTCTTCTTCTTCTTCTTCTTCTTCTTCTTCTTCTTCTTCTTCTTCTTCTTCTTCTTCTTCTTCTTCTTCTTCTCTTCTTCTCCACCTTCTCCTCCTCTAATTCCTTCTCCTCCTCCTCCTTTTTTTTTGTATTTAGGGAAGGGTCTACAAGCTGTTCAGGATTTCATTACTAGATCAGACTCGTAGCGATCCACCCGTTTACAGCCTCCCAAGAGCTGGGATTACAGGTACACACCACCATGCCCAGTCTCAATTGCCGTCTCAGTGCACCCCAGGGTTGGGGCTGGCACTGTAGGCCCAGGGATGCAACCCCTGGCCCCTGCACCTGCTTGCCGGCACTTTAATCCACTGAGCTATTTGGCCAGCCCATATGTGTGATAATAAAGACCTAAAAATAGTAGAATACTAGGAACAGTGAAAGTTACCCTTTACCCCATTTCAGAGACTGTGCTGAGGACTGGGGGTCTATTCCTTCATCTAATTCTTACTGAGTCTTTCGACATTGGTGCAATCACTCTCATTTTATAGAGAGGGGAGGCTGAAGCCCAGCGAAGCATTCATTGTCTTAGGACAATGACTTTCAGGTGGACAAGCCAACTGGCAGGTGTGGCCCCATTGTTTCCTTAGTGCTGACCCCTAAAGGCCTCCCTGGCCTGCTGAGAAGCGATTCTCAGGAAAGCCCAGATTGCTGAGCCTGGTATGACAGCCTTTGTAGGACTCACAGGCATGCCCGCTGCTTTCCCTAACAGATCCCTCTCCACAAGCTCCCATGCATTTGCCCAGGCTACTGTACGCGAGAAGAACTTCCTTCCTCACCTGGAAAACTCATACTCATCATTTGCAAGCTAGCTCAGGTTTTCCTTAGAGCAGAACTCACTCATCCAACTTGCAAAACCAGCAGGAAAGTTAGTTTAACCTTTCACGTGCATGGTACTTTGGAAGTGAGGGTGGAGGAGAGTGCTGCTTGGTTGAGGCCACGTTTCAGTCCCCCAGAAACCTTGAGCCTTCTTCCACTTCTTACTCTGAAAGCTTCCTCTCCGCAAGATCTCAAGGGGGCTGCGGTGGATAGGCCGCCACACTCAGACCCCGCTACATGCAAAGAAAGGAAAGATTGTTTTGTTTCTGCCTTATGTCTCACTTTTGGAATCAAAGAACTTTCCCTACACCTTCCTGGCCAACTTTTTCCGGTGGGCCTGGGACCAGCGCTGGTCATGGGCCTTTCCCAGAGCCAATCACAGGGGAATGAAAAACTGCATTACTTTCACTCGCTTGCACAAATCCAGTCCCTTGGGTGGAGTGGGGCTTTCTAACATCCTGGGTGTGACCTCCAAGAGGTCACTGCTGACTTTCCAGAGGCTTCAGCTGAGCTGTTTTGCCTCTCACCTCTCTCTCTCTCTCTCTCTCTCTCTCTCTCTCTCTCTACTGTGCCTCTGGTCACCATGTGACTTAACAGGGGCTGCATGGGTAAGACTTCCCTCCAGCGGTGCTCCTCCTCTCCCGCCCCCTACACACACTCAGGATTACTTTCCATTCCTCTAGAGCCTGTGAGCTTCACGGCAGCAGTGCTGCTGCCCCGCCTCTTGCCACAGTGATTCGGCCTCTGGCAGAATAGCAACACAAAGGGATGTCCAGCTAATATCTGTTTCGCTGACGAGTCCAGATCAGGGACAGGAAGTTCTGGAGAAGGAGCCAGTGGATAAATATTGAGATGTTGCCTTCAAAGGAGCCCTCATGGAGGCAGGCGTCATCAGCCACTCTGCAGCACGTGGGTTGATGGCTCTGATAGCAGCCTACCACTGTGAGGTGTTCTAGGTCACACAGGATCTGCAGGCATACTAGTCCCCCTGAGAGTCCAAGTGGCCCCACTGCAGAGATTCACCCCCAATAGGCAGCTGTTAAACACCTGGTGGAATGAGTTTCCTTCCCTTTCATAAGGAGGACCTTCTATTAAACATACCGTGATGGGTGGGGGTCTATTTTCTCCGTGGAAGTTGAGTGTGGTCAGGTGGCACAAGGGACCACGTGGCAGCTAAAGGCATGACCTCTATCAGGCCCGACAAGCTTCTGCTGGCTCTCACTCTCTCCTAACAGCAGGGTACCCAGGGAGGAGTTGGTCCTACAGCCTGGGACCCAAATAGGAAGCTAGATAGAGTAGACCCAAATATGACTCATAGCTAACCTATAGCCTCTGTGAGTGAGAAATGTGTATTCATTGAAGACCACTGAGATCTGAGGAACATTTTGTCAAGTATCTGTATTTTGACTGGCTAATACAAACACTCCATTCCTGCCTGTGGAAACCCTTTCCAGAATGAACTCATTCAGTCTCAGCAATGCCCCCCACAGTAACTACCTCTGCCTAGCTGTGAGCCAGTCCTTGCCTGGCTCCACACCAGGAAAATCCAGCACACTACCTACCACGTAGCACATACACAGGAAATACTTTTAGATGGACTAATAAAGGGAAAACGGGAACTGTGTGTCTCTTCCCTGCTAGAGGGCCAACATGGAGTGGGAAAAAATGACCTACTGTGTGCTCAGCAGTTAGGTGTAGTTTGAAATAAGAAATTACTTTAACAGATATTTGTTGAACACCTACCTCATTCCATGTTTTGTTGTAGGTACTGAGCATAAAGGAGTAAAAAGAAACAAAACCTCTGCCCTCTTGGGGCTGATGTTCTATTGAGGTGGCATAGATATTAAAAGATATAAGCCCAAGATATGTAACATCCAATACAAAATGCTCTGAAGACAAAACAAGCCTTGAAAATGCAATGAAGAGAAACGGGGACGAGTAACAACTTCTAATGAGTGGTAGGGGGCGCAGGAAGAGCAACTGAACAAATGCTACAGGCAGGTGGCTGTGGAGGTTTAGCAAATGTCCCGGGGTAGATTGTCCCAGACAGTAGGAGTGGCAGCCATCGTTTCCTCTTTTGGACAAAGAAAGGGGCTCACAGGCAGGAGAAGACAAACCCTGTGAGATCTCACTTCTACATGGAATCTAAACCTGCTGAACTCAGAGCAGAGCAATGCTTCCATGGGCTGCAGTGGGACGCGGCTGGGGAGATGTTGATCAAAGGGCCCAGAGTTGCAATGAGACAGGAAGAATAAGTTTTAGAGATCTATTGTGCAGCGTGGTGACCACGGTCAGTAAGAAGGTCTGGTACAGTTGAAAATGACTAAAGGAGCACATTTTATTTTATTTTATTTTTTGTGGCCAGCTCACCCTGCCCTGGGGGTGGGGCCCGTGCTGGCATGCAGGACTGAGGATCCAACCCTCATCCCTGCACTTGCCAGGGCAGGCGCTTAGTCCACTGAGCTATCTCACCAGCCCAAGCGCATTTTTAATATTTTACACACACACACACACACACACACACACACACACACATACACACACGTGATAAACATGTGAGTAGATGGATATGTTAGCTCCTTTTAATCATCCCACAATGTAAATATATATCAACATATCACATGGTATCCCATAAATATATACAGTTATTATAGACCAATTAAAATGTTAAAAACAGAAGACAGCAAGGCCCAGATGGATTAAATTGCTTGTCTATTGTCAGCTGGAAAGTGTCAGAGCTGGTGTTTGGACCAGAGAGGTCTGGAGAGGGATTTCACTGGGCAGCACTGATTTAGCCATTAGCCTGGGAATCTGTGCACTGGTCCAGGGCGCTGGACTCCTGGGGGGGTGGCATCATCTGGATTTCAGAGGATAACAGTGAGGTACCACTTGGAGTACTAATGGATTTTCCCCTCCCCAAATGCCAGGCCGTATTACCTGTGGAAATGGGTTTTGTCTCCTGTAGGGAGAAGTCACTTAATGAGATTGCTTAAAATGAGCAATGCCAAAAAACGAAGAGTGACCACTCAGTCTCCCTAAGCCAAAGTGATTCAAAAATACAGCGGCGGCCAACTGTCTTGAGGTCACAGGGATTAAATAGAAGGGCAGGGGTGGGGAGAGTCAGGCCCGCTCCCTAGGAGCCCCAGATTCCCAAAGGGAGCATGGTCAGCATCCTCTGCCCTGGACTCCCTAGACTGGACGTGTTAGGCTGATGTGTGGGACCAGGCTCACTTGGGGTGGAGGGGCAGGATCCACACCCTGCCTCCACCTGTCAGGGTTAGAGAGACAGTGAACAGAGCTCCAAACCATTCCAGATGCTTTTAGTCCTACTTCCTGCTAGCACTTCCTGGGCGATTCCCTTCCCTTCTTCCTCCTCCACCAGGTACCTGGGGAGTATGCAGGGTTCCTTCAAACACCATGTCATGTCACACAGTGGCCGTGATCCACCATGACTTCAGAGCACTTGGCATGTGGCCAGTCCACACTGAGATGGTCTATGATTTTGTAAGCTTAGCACACACCTGAAAAGCCCATCAGGGTCGGGGGCAGAGCCTAGCTCAGTGGCAGAGCACTTGCCTACAAGGTCTTGGGTTCTATCTTGAGAACAAGTCAAATGAAGAAATAAAGTCAAGAGCTCATTAATAATATTTTGTGCTCATTTCTTGTTATAATCAAAATAAAATAGAATGAAAATTGGATATGTTGGGTTTAATATAATATTATTCTAAATTTTATAAAGTCACCCACTTTGTTTATTTATTTTCATGTATTTAGCACAGGGTCTACAGGGTCTCACTACACAGATCAGGTTTGTAGTGATGCTGCTGTTTTGAGCCTCCCAAGCGCTGGGGTTGCAGGCATGCACCACCACATCCAGTCTCAATCGCTGTGTCAGTGCACCATGGGATGTGACAGTCAAAGCACCAGGGGATTGAAAATCCTGGTCCCTGAGTCTGCCTCAGTAGGCACTTCAGCCCACTGAGCTATCTCGCCAGCCCTCCACTTTCCTTTTTAAACATGGCTCCTAGCAAGTTGAAAAGGACAGGGGCTGGGGAGATAGCTCTGTGGCACAAGTGCCTGCCTGGCAAGTGCAAGGTCATGAGTTTGAACCCTGCTCCCTCAAAAGAAAAAAAGAAAAGAAAAAGACACGCTGACCTTGACTTAGGGGTGTATGTCATTTTTTTTAGGGTACAGGCACAGCGTCCTTTGCCAGTCATGTTGCATTACTAATATGCTTTTCACACAGGATACCACCGAAGATCACCATTGCAGGCTGAAATCCAGGCAATCACCAGGGAAAGAAAACAAGAGCAAACGCTCCTCTTGGAGCTTGGGGTCACTTCCTGGTTGCCTAATTCAGTGCGTCACTGAGTTCAGGGTCACTTAATGCAGGGGGTTCCCAATGGCTTCACTGTTGGGATTTTTAAATATTTTAAACTACGTATACCTTAAACTTCATCATCCTAGCCAGTTTAGGGCAGTTTGGCGGCATGAAATATATTCAGAATGTCGCGCGTCCATCACTACCATACATTTCCAGAGTCCTCTGTATCCTACACAAGCAAATCCAGTCCTGACTGAGCTCTTAAGGCCCCATTAATTCCTCTGGTTAGCCCCTGGACACCACTATGGTTGTTTGTTTGTTTGTTTGTTTGTTTTGTTTTGTCTCTCCAAATTGGATAATCCTAGATCCCTCCCACAAATGGGATTATGGGACATACAGCACGTGTCCTTTTGGTGGCTGACCTCCGTTGTTGGAGTAGTATCTGGTAGGTTCCCGCCCCCGCATACAGACTGCTAAATTGTCATGGCCCTGATCCAAAGTGGCTGAATCCCCAGAACAACAGCTTACCTTCCCAGTGACCACTTCCTCCTCCTTCCCCACTCCAGCCTTGGGTACAACTTCCTTTTACCTTTCCCGCCCACGCAAGGAAGCCTCCAATCAGTTCCTGTGCGTCCCTGAACCTGCCCCTCAAACTCCGCCCCTAGCAAAAGTCCATAGTCTTGGCCTCCCTGTCTTAGGTCAGAGGATGCCCCATCTTCCTTCCCTCTATCTTCTCTATGTCTTCAGAAGTAATAAAAGCTCTGCCTCACTTCTTTATTTCTACTTCTCTACCCCACCGCCACCACCATGCTGCCATCGCCACTGCCAATAAAATCTGACAATATCCTCAAGGTTCATTCTCTGCTATAGCATATGTCGGAATTCCTTTCTTTTGCAGACAAAATACTGCGTTCTAGTGTCCAGGTGGATCACGTTTTGATTATCTGTTCAGCTGCCAGTGGGCATCTTGGTCTAGTGGGTATAACGCTGCTGCCAACTTGGGACACGAATGTCTGCTCCTGCTTCTCTTGGGCATGTAACTAAAGGTAGATTGATGGACCTTAGGGGCACTGTTGACATTTTGTGGCAAGTAAGTCTTTGCTGCTAGGGCGGAGAGATGGCACCTTGTGAACGGCAGGGTGTGTAGCAGGTTCTGATTTGTCTCCACTGGATGCCAGTGCCAATCAGGAGAACCAAAAATGACCTCTAGTGTCCATGGAGGGGCAAAATGGCACCAACTGAGAAATAGCGCAACAGGTTATTCCTTGATCCCACCCAACTCTGGGACGGAATTATTAGCCCCATATTGCAGGTAAGAAAATCTAGGCACAGGGGCTGGGGAGATAGCTTCACGGCACAAGTGCCTGCCTGGCAAGTTCAAGGTCGTAAGTCTGAACCCTGGTCCCACCAAAAAAAAAGAAAGAAAATCTAGGCACAGAGAGGTGCAGACTCCTGTGCAAAGTCACACAGCTAGTAACTGCTAAACCTGAGATTTGAAGCCTGTATCTTTTTCTTCTTTCAGTTTTCTTTTGATTGATGGATTGATTTTAAGACAAGGTATTCCTAGTAGTTCAGATTAGCCTTGAGCTCACTATGTAGCCCACCCAGGCTTGCCTTGAACTTGCAAGGGCTGGGATTGCAGGCATCTACCACATGACTGGCTAGAAATTCATGCCTTTTTGATCCAGAAGATCATGACGTCACATGAAACCCAAGATTTGTGTTCCACTTTGGGGGTATTGGCCTCAATGTTTGGACCTTTATTAAGGTCAGAGTGGTGATGAATCACCCCTGAAAACCAGAAAGGGTGAGCCAACGGTGAGTAGGCCTGGCCAGGGAGGCATGCCATCCTTGGGGAAGGCACAGGTCTGAGAGGTGAAGCAAGGTCATTTAGTGTCCTTGAACATCCTGTGCAAGGCCACCCTGTCACATAACACAGGGGTCACCTTGCTCCCAGGAGCTCATACTGAAGGGGATGTCATTTTGGTCTCAAAGCCTATGGCAGTCCGGGGAAGGCCAGCATAGAAGCTCTGCCTTGGGCTTGGCCAAGGGCAGCCCTGTCTGGGGAGAAGAACAAAGACAAGAACTTCACAAGGAAAAAGATCTAATCCTGCTTTATTTATGAGGTTGTCATGAAGCTCAGGAATGACACATAAATCAACAAGATCACATGGGAGAGAGTAGAGGGCCACTGCCCCTGAGCTCCACAGCAGCGGGTTGCCCCTCCCCCTTGTCTGTTCATTCATACTTTCACAGCTCGGACTTCCACTCATTTCTTCACTCAGCCATTCAAACACTCGTTGAGCCCTTGCTCAATGAAGACATTTCTGTAATTATAATTGGTCCTGTGATGCCAGGGCTTCAGACTCAGCTCTGCCTTGGACAAGTCCCCTGACATCTCAGCCTCCATTAACTCTGCCTTCAAGTGCAGTTACTGAAATCAGCCACCTACGATGGTTGTCATGCGGAATAACAGCCCTACAGGAACTGGGTTCAGTCCTGTCCCTGAGACCTAGTGAGTGCTCCTAGGTGATAGATATGACATTACCTAGTCATGTGCTCATTTGTTTACACCTTGCATCAAGCATTTATGGAGCATCTCCTGGGTGCCTTGGTACCAGGCGTTTGCAGACCCACACACAGGGATCGCATCCCAGGGCACCAGACTCTCGGTCTCATTTCTCTTCTGTCAAAGCAGACTTAAACACAGCCCTCCAAGGCCTTGGAGAAGGCAGTGGCCCCTGTGGCTGGTGTGGAGGTGGCTGGGTTATTCTTAGCAGTGCACTCGGGCAGCCAGGGCTGCGTCACAGCTTCCATGAGGAGGAGCGGCCAGACCACAGCCCTGCTGCGCTTGCCAAGTTTGGTTCAAAATTCTTTCCACTGGAGAGAATAGGGAACGCAAGGAATGCAGGGTGGGCCCTATAAGCCCCTTCATTAGAATTCCTAGACTGTGGTACCAGAGTGGTGGTCAGGAGTAGAAGGAGCTCAGCAGACGGCCAGGCTAGGGAGCAGAACCCAAGCATGGGCCCAGGCCTGCTGTACTTTTCCTTTTCTGCTGAAATCCTTGGTTCCCATAGGTCGGGCCCATGGAGGAAAAGAGGAGCAGTGATCGTGTGTGTCCTCAAAACCCAGGCAGGAATCAGGACACTGCTCACCTTTGTTGAAACTCTGGAAGGTTCTAAAAAGCTAAACACAACTGAGGCTTGGACTTTCAGTCCCAGCTTTTTTTTTTTTTTTCCCCCCGGTTTTCTATTTTCAGTACATGTTTGTAATTCATGCAGTTTACAGTTATCTTGGGGAATGGTTGTATGTGGATCCTGCAACGTGGTGTACAATGCTTACATTGATTAGGGCCACTAGGCTCCTGTTCTTGGCTCAGCTATATTCCTCCCGTTGCCCCTTCTGGTCCCCTCCCCACTCTCTGTGTGCATTTGGGCAACTGCCCTACTGTGTGAAATCTAACCCCTGTTCCTTTCTATCCATCTTTTCCTAATCTTCTCTGTTTGTAGGTTGGCTCCATGAAGCCATCCCATTGATACAGGGAATAAAATTACGAATCTGGAAAGATACTTGGGCCGAATTTATGCTCAAAGAATGAATTTTAAGAACAATGGGAGGTTAAGAGCAGAACATTTTTTGGGGGGGGAAAGAAAGCTTCTGTGTGAGAAAAGGACAGAAGGGGGACTGAGCAGGTTGCCTCTGAAGCTGTATCTTCCAGGGATATTTGTAGAGTAAAACCATGTGGTGACTCATTTAGGTGGGCATGAGGTGGGACCTACTACGGTTAACCAATGACATTATAAGTTATGTGCAATTGTTCAGGTAAAATTGATTGAATCTGAGACACAGTGGGGAAGCGAGTCACTTAGCCAGCCGGCCAGGCAAGCGGACAGGAATGCAGAACCAGGGCTTTTCCCATAGGGGGGCTGGGTCAGTGACTTCCAGACATCCTTAAGGTGACAGACTCATTTAGAGTATCAATCCCCGATGCCTATCTTTAGGGACGGATGTGGCTACATTTGTTTACTTTTTTGTCTTGATGGCTGAGGCCCACAGCGGGAGTCTGTCTCTCCCAAGGTTGTAAAGTCATCTTGTCTTCCATATTGTCTCCTTGAGGGTCTAGCCCTGTGTGACTGACTGTGATATTTCTACCTAACTCAACTGCCTGCAACAAGAGTACAGAGACACTTGTATAGCTTGATAGGTTTTCCCCGGTGTCAAAGCAGAGAAACAGGCAGAAGGAGAAAAAGAAAGGGGCTTTATTTTCTTGGAGGACACAGAGAGAATTCAGGGAAGATAAGGAATTCTCTAAATTGGAAAGAAGGGAGACTGAGGCTTTTTATGGCCTTTTACCAGGGGTGGGGTTTGAGGAAGATGTTTAGATTTACCTGAGGAGCTGATTTGGGGCCTTCCTGAGGTGGCGGGACAGGCGGAAGGAAATTGCACCCTGGGCTGAGTTGGAGAAGAAGGGGGAGGTGGTCTTTGGGAAGATAAGCTGTTATTTTAAGGGCTTCAGCCATATGAGAGGACCACCATAATGATTCAGCAATTCATACTAGGGCCAGAACCTATCATAGCTGTGTTTATACCAGCGCAATTCATAATAGCTAAGTCCTGGAAGCAGCCTGTATAGCCATCACCAGATGACTAGATAAACAAATGTGGTACCTATGCATAACAGAGTACTGCTCGTTACGATGAATAATGAATGTGAAGCATTTGTGGGAAAACGGATGCACCCAATCCCAGCTTGTGTTGTCATCTGGGAGAAGACAAAGGTCCTTCCTCAGGGTAACGGCAGGTGAGAGCCCTGGTGTTGGAGTCCTATGTTCAAATCCTGGCTCTGACAATCATGAAATAAAGTAAAAAGGCTCACCCAGTGTGTGACGCGTTGGATAGGCTGTGCCTCAGTTGCTCCAAGTGATCGTAACCCCTCCATGAGGAGCCTGCTGTGAGGGATAACTGAGTAGACTCATTTCTGAGAACTGAATAAATGCTAACCCATAAGCATCCCTGAGAAAGGGGGTGCTGTTTCCCAAAGACAGAGGAGAGCACAGGGGAAGACTGAGCAAGTACATCCGGGCTGCACGTTTGTTGAGAGGACGGGAAGCTGCTGCTTAAAACAGAATCTTACGGCTGCCAGGAAGCAGAGCCTTGGCCTCCTGTTGAGAAGGCGGGAATGTGGTGGTGACTTGGAGATTCAACATGCCCATGACATGTGACAGCAGCGACTCTACTCAGGCCTGCGGGTCTGGGCAGACTTCAGTGGTTCACTCGACCAATACAATATGGCAGATGAAACATGGGGGGACGCCTAGGGTGCTTTCTGGGGTTTGCTGCAGTAGCAATGGGGACACATAGAGTGTTCCAGGTGCACTATGGGTCATCAGTTTGGTAAGACTCTCACAGGAGAGGTACATTTAAATTCAATAAACAGGAAATTTCATGATCAGCAGGAGAGTCCTCCCCACAGTCCAGAGTCCTCCATGCACCTTCACATTGAAGGCCCTGAAAAGGCCTGCATGAGTGAAACCCTTCACCTATGCCTAAACTAGGGTTATCTTGAAACATCCTAACCTGTTAAGGATTGCACACCTTGTCTTGTACTTTACTAAGGCTTCAAGGTACACTACCTTGCACCCTGGCCATAGGGATCTTTGAGTCAGAGGATTTTAACAGCCGGGAGCAAAAGTTCTTTCTCTGCCTCCACTTTCCCCACTCCTTCCTTTTAACCTTCCTTGCTGGGTCCTGAGTGGGCGGGGCCCAGCCTTCTTTGACTCGCCCTGACGTTGCTGCCCCTGAGTAGAATCGAGGAACAGTTGAAGCAAAGACACCCACTGCTGCAGGCAGTTTGCGAATCACCTAGGTTCTCAGGAGAGGCCAACCAGAGGTGAGGCTCCGCAACTGGGAGAATGCGATGCATGACAATAGCCATTTGGAAAAGGAGGAAGGCAAATATCTCAGAAGTCTACTGAGCGCCATCACCCCAAAGATATAAACAGGATGTTTGAACCCATTTCAAGCGTAAAGGTCACAATCTGCAATTTAAATGGGGCTCCTTTTCTCTTGGTTATGGTTCAGTGCTACCCATTAGCTGGTGTGTGTGTGTGTGTGTGTGTGTGTGTGTGTGTGTGTGTGCACGCACATGTGCATACACACAGTCACGCATGTGTCAGAGTTTTCCAAAGAGCCCATTGACCTTCTCAACTGGTGGAACA
>PVJA010045932.1:0-15398 GCA_004027025.1 Myocastor coypus | reverse complement strand
AAAGAAAGAAAGAAAGAAAGAAATAGACCCTGTTCTCCCCAGACACTGGATGGCTCCAGGGGTGCTTGGTTCTGATGGCAGAAAATCTGTTTCAGACACAGAAGTTATATGACAGAAGAAGAAAGGGAGGGCTAAAATTTGGAACCAGAAGACAAAGACTCAAGACCTAACTCACCATTTGACTGCTGGGCAACTACATCATATTTAGAGAAACTAGCTAACAGACTACATCCAGTCATTATCCACTTCTATAAATAAAGCTTTATTGGAACATAGGCATACTATTAGTTCTTGTATCACCTGGGGTTGCCTTCATATCACTGAGGCAGAGCAGAATAGGTCCCACAGATGCTGTATAGTCCATAAAGCCAATGATATTTCCTACCTGGCCCTTTACATGGAATATCTACTGACCCTACATTGTGTGACAGTTCACAAAACTCATTTTACATCTTTGACTCTCAGTACCCATGTTCCTTAAATAGGAATGAAGTAAGCAGTTGTCCTTCCTATTCCAACGGTTATAAAAATCACTCAGCATAGTGAGACTCTGGCTAAAACAAACAAACAGAACAACAAATGTACCTCTCTGAATCTCAAGCTCATCATCCATAGAATGGGCACTTTTTAAGTCTAGTGTTTATACCACCAGAACCCTGGCTATACATTTTTTTGGGTTCCTCATATGTGGAGTTGCCCTCTGAACTGCAGTGACCTCTAGGCTGGGCAGCTCCATGGTATACAGACTTGGGGGTCCACAAGTATTTGAGCCAGCCTACTCCAGCATCTGCTTTCTGTTAGCGTCCCTGTACCTGGCCACTATGAAGAAAGCCCTGCTCTACTGACATAAAATCACTGCCCGGCATACTTGGCTCTCCTACATCTCATGCTACTTGTCATTTCAGCTGTTACAGATTTGTTGCCCACTGGAATATTGCCAAGTCACTGGCTGGGTACTACCAAGAGTCTAGCCAGGACAGCAGGGATGGGAAGCCTTGGTGCTATCTCTATTACTCTCAGAATGACCAGGACCAACTCAGCTTCCTCATCAGGAAGGAAATAGCAAAACTGCAGGAAAATGGGGGGAACAAATCATCTGATAAAGCCACATTCTTGGCCTTTGATGCCCTGGTGATCTTCTGTGAAGAACTGGGCACTCCCATGTTAACACTGCCAAGTACTTTGGGAATGCACTACTTGTCTGCTCCAAAGGCTGTGACTGTTGTCAGATACCTGCAGCCATGCAAAGACAGCTGGATGCTTTGGAGCACAGCAACAGCTGGAGCAAAGCAGCAGCTGGAGCAAGACCTGCATGAGGCCCTCGCAGGCAAATAGCTTTGACCCTGAGCTGTAATGAGGAAAGCCACAGGGGCTATAGAGGATTCAGCAGGCATAACAAAGGTTCTGGAGGCAGTTGCAATGAAGGCAGAGATGAGGCCTACAAGTGAGAATGGAGTCTCTTATAACAGCAGATGAATTTGTGCAAGAGAAAAGATCTCAAGATAGAAGAATTCATTCCCCTGATGAGGACTGTCCTCTGAAAGAAGCTTCTAGCAGGAAGATCACCCAGCTCACTGTGAAGGACCAAGAGCACTGCCTAGGGCTTCTGGAAGACACTCAGAAGTAACCCTCAGGCTGCAGGTTGTACTGATGGACTGCACCTTCACACCAGGGCAATGGAACTAGAACATGAGACATGCCAAAATGCAAAGATGGCCAACATGCACAAGAAGGTGCCTGAGACCCACAAAGCCTCCAAGGATGGGCAGTTGTATGACATAGGAAGTGGCAGCAAGAGATGCAGTGCCCAGGTGGAGCCCCCAAAGCTCAGCAAGTATGACATCCCACCAACCTCCCACATGTACTGGCTCAAAGCCAGGAGGATGGGAACTGGCTTCCTCAAAGGCTCCTCCCCATTCCAGACAGCCACTGAGTTGGTGGCAAAGTCTCAGTCACAGGAGCAAGTCCCCCAACCTATATGAGGAGGGGAGCAGGAGCTCCCCAGCCACCCTTTATTCTCCAGGACAAGGGCAAAAGTGAGCCCCTCCCTGGGCCAAGTTGAGAAGCCCCTACCAGTAGTACATATTGGAGGGGACCCTCCCTTGAGAAGAAACCAAAAGGCTCCTGTGGGGACAGGAGCCCAGCCCAACAAGCAGCAGCAGTGGCTCACAAGGATTCCCAGAGGATCACACACTTCTGCCAAAGGGTGGAAAATCCACCTGTACTTGGTTCATCCCCAAGGACAGAAGGTGCTACCCCTTCCTGTGAGGGGAGTGCAAGAACCTCTCATGGCCCCAGAGAAGTACACCGAGGAGGAAGATGAAACCCATGGATATATAACTACCCCTCACACAGAGCAGCATTCCAGAGTAGCCAAGCCCCTGCCTTCTCAGAGACCAGAGGACCTTGGAAACATCACAGAGCCTCCCAAAATAAATACAGATGGGCAAGTGGCATAGACTTCAGCCAGTGGTCAGGGTTCCAGGAATGCCATAGTCCAACAACCCTGCCAGCTCTTAGTTCCTGGCATCTCCCTGAATGAGACTGTAGATTCTGTAGTCAGATACCTGACACTTTTCTACAAAGAGGGCAAGTTTGCATCTGAGGAACTGTTTAAAGGCTTTGCCTGCTACCTTTCACATTTGCTGACTCAGAAGACCTTGCCTAGGAGTGTGAGGAAAAGCCCAGAGCTCATCAAGCAATTTTTTCATGGCTGAAGCCAACTGGCACAATTTGTTGTGGCCCACAGAGATGAACTGCCACAGGCCACACAGAGCTGGCAACCTCCCCAGACTCATGAGCCAGCCTGGACCTTGCTCAAAAGTAGGAAGCTGGGCAGGTTGGCTGGTGCCAGAGGCACCATCTTTCTCAGGGTCCTTGCCCCTGCCAACCATACCTCACTTTGGAATGGTTCCAGATGTTTCCCAAATCAAATCTGAGGTCAAAGGTCAGTCCATCTTCCTGCTTACAAAGCCCATGGTCCTTCCTCAGAGCTTCCTTGTCTCTCCTACCCCTCACAGTTAGATTTTCTGGGTCTGATCCCCCAGGTTAGGAGGTGACAGGTGGTGTGGCTACTGCCAGGGGCAGAGTAGGAATGGCCTTCCTTCTCACAATCAACCAGTTCTGACCCAGAGGCAAGGGCCACACACTATCCAAGGTATGGGTCCTGCTCAAGGCCTCTGTTCACCTGCTTCCCTTCAGATGCTAGCCTTGCTTCAGGTGTAGAGCTGGTAGGAAGAGTGGTAGCACACAGGCCCTACGCCCAGCTCAGGTGCTAATTAGGAAGGCTGAGTCTGACTGATGTTTACAACAGGAACAAAGTATTTTTTGTTTGATACACAGAGAGAGAGAGAGAAAGAGAGAGAGAGAGAGAAGTCAAACTCATTCTTTTTAGCATACTATGGCAATGACAATTCCTTGAGCCTTTAATGTACAAGGCAAGCTTCTAAGCACTTTGCTTAGATTCTTTTACATACTCTTTACACCAATCCTCTGAGGAAAGTATTAACTCATCTCATGAATGAGGATCTTGAGACTCAGAGAGGTGAAGGTTGGTGACCAAGATGACCCCTTCAATAGGCAGTGGAGCTGGGGCTCCATCCAAGCTCCTAATCCATGCATCATGCACTTCTTTCTCAGCCTTAGGGACACAGAGTTACTGGAGGTGCTTAGAGGTGCTGTCCAAGAAAAGAAGGAAATGTAGACCTCAGCTCCACCCAGGTATCCTGATTCTCTCACTTTCCCTCCAGCCTCACACTCTCCTCTACCCTTCCCTCCTCCCCCCTGTAAACTGCTAAGACAGATTTGTCATTTTTGTTTAAGATAGACAAAGCCTACTTCTTGGCTGATTAAAAAGGGCTAGTGAGTGATAAGACTGTCACCTCAGGTGCCCATCTATGTTTGCACACTTCATATTATCACACAGGTAAAAACAGCTCTAAAACAAAAATAGAGCTGAGGTATATCTCAATGGTACAGTGCTTGCCTAGCAATCTCTAGGCCCTGGGTTCCATCCTCAGCATTGTGAAATAAGTGGGTAAAATGAATAAATAAACAAAAAATAAAAGAGACACTAACACTTTCAGAATAAAGCCTTTAGTATGATTTAGAAATACCCACATGAAACACAGGACAGCAACACTATCAACACGCAGCAGAAATATCTGCTGGGAGCTTCACAGGTTACTAAGTCAGGTTATATCTGTTTCAGAACTTTTTGTTTGTTTGTTTGTTTATTTTTATGGCCGGCTCAGCCTGCCCTGAGGGCAGGGCTGGTGCAGCATGTGGTGCCGGGGATCAAACCACAGTCCCTGCAGCCGCCTAAGCTTTCCTAAGCAGGCGCTTTTAGACCACTGAGCCATCCTGCCGGGCCCCAGTCAGGTTATATCTGAATCCTAACAAAAACCCTATGAAATTGATAACCACTGGAAACTGATACCAAGGAAGATCCAGGGAGAGCTGAGGTGTACAGCTAGGATAAAGCAAACCTGGGAACCAAAACTATGTCTTCTATAAAATCTGAAAATTGAGCCACACCACCATGCCACAAGGTGTGGACACAAGGGACATTAGAAGCCAAAGTTAAAGTAAACACCCTATAACAGTGACTGGAGAAACAGGAAGACAATACAACTGCTCTATTACACCTAAACTCAAGGCTCCCTACTCTAGCCAGAAAAAATGTCTCTACTTTTTAGTTCCAAATCCTTACATCCAGCAAATCATTGGCCACTGCCTTTTGCCAAGGTTCCCAACCAGAAGGAACACTACTTGGTTTGGTTTAGTTTTGCATGGTACTGGGGCAGGAAACCAGAGCTTTCACATTGAGCTACATCCCCAATTCTTTTTGGTTTTTGAGACAGAATCTTGCTATAGTGCCCAAGCTACTCAGTCTTGTGATCCTTCAGCCCCAGCCTCCTAGACTGTTAGGATTAGAGGCAACATACTCAGTAGGAAACCTTTTTTCCCCCAGTACTGAGGATTGAACCTAGGAGCACTCTAACACTGAGCCTATATATCCATAACCTGTCTTTGCTTTATTTTATTTTGAAACAGAATCTTGCTAAGTTGCCCAGGCTGCCCTCAATACCATGCAATGTCAAGTAACATTTTCAATTATCTTATGAAGGAGGGAAAGGCCAGATATGCTGTTAAAATATCAGATGCTGCACAGAAAAGTTCTCTCACAAAGCTGCTAGAAGTACCCAGCATGCTAGTACCAATCTCAGTACAGTGGGCAAGTTCAAGGCCAGCCTGGGCAACTTAACAAGGCCTTATCTCAAAAGAAAAAAATTAAAGGACTGGGGATGTAGCTCTGTGTGAAGGCCCTGGGCTCAACCCCTAGTACTTAAAAAAAAAAAACGCAGCCCAAAATGTCACTAGTGTGAAGAAAGAACTGTTATCTCAACTATGAGCTGCACAGGAAGACAACCTATCCACCATCTTTACTGGTGTCCCCTAAAAATAAACATTTAACAACTGAATAAACACAACCATTCTCCTGAGGGACTGCCATGCACAGCAAACTTGCACAAGTCCTGCCCAAAACAGAGCAACTTCACTGTGGTCTCTCAAGGCAGCAGAGGCCTGAACTCAGCTCAGAGAACCAGCATAAAGCACCATCCAGACCTTCCATGCCTGTGCCCAACAACAAGATATATATGGCCTCTTACAGTCATTTGCAGAAAGATATACCAGCTCTAGTCCTGAGAGACACACTTTGGTTTGTTTCAATGTTTTAATTGTGTAACCATTACTATAAATACTATAATCGATTTTAGAACATTTTCACTGCCTCATAAAGAAACCCTGTCCTCTTAGCTGTAAGCCAGCTTTGAAATCACTTGCAAAGCCAACCCAACCATCAGCCATGGCCACTCTGCGAAGCCTCCTTATGAATGTTCTTTTCAGGAGATGCTGTTTTGAGCTGAGGCTTTCCTTGTGAATATTCCTTCGTGCTATTCAGAGACAGAACACCATCCTCCCCACCCAACCCCAGGCATCAGTGCCCAACCTTTCCTCAAAGGCAGAAAGAAACCAGCATTCAAGTACTAACTCATTCAGGAAGCCAGTTCTGTGCATTTCTTTTAGCCTCCTAAATCAGCTCTCCAGAGGGCAATCTACCTAAATGCATTGAAGTGAATTTATGTAATGATCTAATAATAACTCAAGAAGTTATCAATCAAAAAATTCTAACAGTACGGCCGGGTGTGGTGGTGCACGCCTGTAATCCCAGAACTTGGGAGGCTGAGGCAGGAGGACTGGTGAGAGTTCGAGACCAGCCTGGGCTACAAAAGTGAGCTCAAGGCGCATAACAAGACCCTGTCTCAAAAAGACAAAAAAAAAAAAAAAAAAAAAAAAAATTCTAACAGTGAAGGTGAAACAGGACTGCCTCTCTGTGATGTGGGACAAGAAACAGCCCTTAAGAGTTCAATCTCAAGGAAACCAAGAAAGACAACTGGGTGGGCCCCAAACACACTTAGCATCTAGGCATGGGTGAAGCTGTTCAGTTATGGGAAGATAATGCCAACCAGAGTAAGGTACATTTAGAATGTGGACTTCACAGCAGAGGAACACAGAAGAAAAAAAAAAAAAAAAAAAGGTGTAACATGAAGTTTAAAACAAAATGAAAAGTTGAGTTTAACTGATGATGGGACTTCTTACCTTGGTATGAGACTCTGGCCAAGGGAACTATTTAAGCCTTCCCAACCCTTAGATTCCCTATGTGAAAAGCAAAGCTAACCTTTCCCCTACATCCTACTTTTCATATCTGGGCTTAAGTACTAAAACAAGAAAATTCTAAAACATCTTAAATTTATAAATGGCCAGAAATTGTAGAAAAGACAAAGGAAGTTAATCAGGTAACAGCTTTGGGCAAAACTGTGACAAAATGAATGTTAGTTAATTGAAGCCTTGACTTAATTTTATTTTATTTTATTTTATTTCTTGTTTCAGAACTTTTGTTTGTTTATTTATTTTTATGGCCGGCTCAGCCTGCCCTAAGGGCAGGGCTGGCGCAGCATGTGGTGCTGGGGATTGAACTGCGGTCCCTGCAGCTGCCTAAGCTTTCCTAAGCAGGTGCTTTAGACCACTGAGCCATCCTGCCGGGCGACGCCTTGACTTAAATCTCATCATGGCAAATCACCTAGGCCACAGGTCTATACAAACAGCCAACTGTAACCAGCACAGCAACAACTGTTTCTCTTCAGTTATTACCATTCTCCCCAAAAGCTTTTCTAGCTTTGCATTAGACCCTCTTGTCCACAGTCAATGCACAATGTTTTTTGTTGTTGTTGTTGTTGTTTTTTGTTTGTTTTTTTTTAATGTTCTTAGGTCTGGTCCTGGGGAAAATTTTCAACTATTACCTAGCTCTGCTGCTAGCACTTATACGAATATGTTCATTATATGGTCCTTTCTCTTTCTGGTTAGCAACAGTTACAGCTCACTTTTATTTCAGAGATCCCCTGCTCTCTAGAGTATGGGTTTAATAGTACACACCTTTTCTCTGAAAGGCTTCTCCCTCCCTCTTGGGCTACACATGGGTCCCTTCTATAAACTAGCCACCCTTGATGGCCCATATACACAGCCTGGACATTCAAGCACTCTCTCTGTTTGCTGATTCCATAACAGCCTGCTCTTCACAGCTCTTTCATGCATATTCGTATTTACTAGAATGGAGTATGGCCACAGTGTGCATGTTCACCAGAACATGTCAATTCACTAGTATTTCTCAGGGCCTGGCACACTGTAGGAACTCTCATTTTACTTTTCTAGAGAGGCAGCAAAGGGTAGTGGCTAAGAAGTTGGGCTCCATAGTGAAGAGCCAAATCTTCTGGCCAATGGCCAGACAGTAAACATTTGTTTTTATGAACCTGTCTGTTTCCCAAATACTCAGTTCTTATGCTGTAATATGAAAGCAATCTCAGATATTTATATACAAATGGATATGAGTATGTTCCAGTAAACCCATTTCCAAAACAAATAGTAGCTCTAAGAGCCATAATTATTCAAACCTTGATCTAGAATCACACTGTTAATTTGTATCTTAGATACAAATTTGATACTTTGCAGCTAATTTATTGAGGAAATGACTTAATTTTTTACTAGTGCAATTCTTCAGTACATAATGCTTACATTCCTTTTGTGGAGTTGGTACATGCACATAACACATCTTAATTCCTTTTGCATTTCCTTTCCTTCCCTTCCTCCTGATACCTTTTGATCCCCTTCTCATTTAAAAGAGATATACCTCCCTAATTCCTATTATTTATCTTTTATTTTGCCCTTTGTAATTTGGTTTCTCAATAAGAGAAATCATGTGATATTGAAATATATATCAGATTTATTTTAGGTAACATGTTCTCAAGGTGCATCTGTTGTTCTACAAATGACTCAAGTTTATCTTTATGGCCGAGCAATACTTTATTATATGTGAATACATGTTATTAATTCATCTGTGTTGATGGGCATATAGGCTGCATAACTTTTTGTGCAAAAGTATCCCCTTCTGTAAAAGGCTTTGATACTAGTGTCTATGTCACTGGGCTTTGGGAAAAGATTAAGCAAATGAAGCAATAAACTATAAAACCCATTTCTAATGGTAGTGTTGATGACTAAATCAGAATTATATCTCCCAAACTTAGGCAATTAATAAGTGGTGTCGGCCACTGCAGTACACTGAGCTCCTAGAGACAGCACCAGGGCACGTGAGAGCTGGATGGGCACTGGACAACTCTATACTTCACAGAGGAAAACAAGTAAACATGGGCAAAGGAGATCCTAAGAAGCTGAGAGACAACATGTCATTATATGCATTCTTTGTGCAAACTTGCCTGGAGGAACACAAGAAGAAGCACTCACATGCTTCCTTTACCTTTTCCGAGTTTTCTAAGAAGTGCTCAGAGAGGTGGAAGACCATATCTGCTAAAGAAAAAGGGAAATTTGAAGATATGGCAAAAGTGGACAACTTTCTTTGTCATGAAAGAGGAATGAAAACTTATATTCCTCCTATAGGAGAAACAAAATAAAAATTCAAAGATCCCAATGGACCTAAGAGAAGTCCTTTGGCCTTCTTCTTGCTCTGTTCTGAGTATCACCCAAAAATCAAAGGAGAACATCCTGGCCTATTTGGTAGTTTTGCGAAGAAACTTGAAGAAATGTGCAATAATACTGCAGCACATGACAAGCAGCCATATAAGAAGGCTGCTAAGATGAAGGGAAAGTATAAAAAGGACATCGTTGCCTACCAAGCTAAAGGAAAACCTGATGCAGCAAAAAAGAGAGTCATCAAGGCTGAAAAAAGCAAGAAAAAGAAGGAAGAGGAGGAGGAAGAAGAAAATGAGGAAGAAGATGAAAAGGATCAGGATAATAAAGAAGATGATGATGAATAAGTTGGTTCTAGGGCAGTTTTTTTTTTTTGTTTTTTTTTGTTTTTTTTTCTTGTCTATAAAGCATTTAACTCCCCTGTACACAACTTACATCTTTTAAAAAAAAAAAAAAAAAAAAAAACCTGAAATGTAAGGCTATATAAGATTTATTTTTAGATAGCCCTATCCTGGTGGTATTTTCAATAAGCACTAACCTTGCCTGGCACAGTATGGGGGTTGTAAATTGGCATGGAAATTTAAGGCAAGTTCTTGTTGGTGCATAGCACAAATTAGCTATATATGGGAACAGTAGTTTTTCATCTTCAGTTGTCTCTGATGTAGCTTATATGAAATAATTCTTGTTCTGTTAACTGAATACTACTCTAATTGCAAAAAAAAAAAAAAAACAAGTTGCAACTGTTTTATTGACATTCTGAATTCTTCTAAGGAAATGCAATTTTTTTATTAAAAAAAAAAAGTGATGTCTGTATGATGTGACTATGTTGATGAGGATGATAGAGCTGACCCTGAAAAGATGAAAGGTGACCCAATGAGCCCAGCAGAAGGAGTGAGGGACAAACAGAACTATATGTGCGCCCACAGAGGCTCTAAAATATCTGAAACCTAGACAGTCCGGATGGCCAGAATGTTTAGCTGGCTCACAGTCACCTCTCTGAAACTGATCCATCTGTGTCCCTAGTACAGCCCAGACAAGGGCCAGGAGGTAGCTTCAACTCTATGCCAGACAACCAGCTGGTTCGGTCATAGGTCAATGGAATCAGATTTCTCAAGAGGCAAAAAGACAAGGAAAAACCTCATGGCCTTTCCATTTCCAAATGGGGACAATGACCTCACCAACTGTGAGCTGGCCAGGAAGGTAGTTTTCTCAGATCAGTCAGCAAGATAAAACTTCATTACTGGGTCCCTTATAAAGGCAAAACTTCCTCTGGACAGAAAAAAAGACAGGTATCTTTGAGCTAATGAGCCAGGTGGAGAGTTGTAACAGAACTAAAATTCGTTATCAAATTCATAGTACTAAACGAGGGATTTTTTTGGACTTTTTTTCCCAGCCCTAGAGGTTGACCCCCAAGGCCTACAGACATAGCTACATACCCAATCTTTTTCTTTTTATTTTTGAGATGAGGTCTCACTAAGTCAGCTAGACTACAATTGAACTTGTGATCCTCTTGCCTCAGGCCCAAGAGTTGGAATCACAGGTGTGTTCCACCACATGCAGTTCTCTAGAATCATTTAAATCTGATTTTAAAACCATATACAACAATAATGCTTGAAACTATCAGTGGCAGTCATCAAATAAATACAGCAGCTCCAAGGGATGGAGGGAAACCCTGGATCTTCAGATTTGGCAGGAGTTGATCTCTGTCTTGATCCCCACACAGAGCAGTCACCTGGGAAATGAGTAGGTAAAGTCTATAATAAAATTACCCAACTCAACCAGCCCTAGTCAAACTGACTGCCACATTCCTATGTACCTGACAATCAAGTCTTGGCTGCATATCACAAGATTCAGCTATGCATGTCTCCATGCCTCCTCTGTACACAGAGCTCCTCCCTCCCCATCTTCACTTGGATGACTCTGCCAACTTCAGTGCTCAATACAGATGCCTTTCCTGAGCTCAGCCCATTGGTAGGTTTCTTCCTCTGTGGACCTAGAGCACCTTTGCTTAACTCCTCCTTAGGCACTCACCACTTTGCACCCCAATCAATATGACACCCATGCTCGTCTCTCCCTCTAGAATGTCTGTTCTTTAACACCAAGAACCCTGCCTTCTATCTCTGCATCCCAAGTATTTTGTCAGGTATCTGGCACACAGAAGATGCTTTATGTTTGTTTAATCAATGAATCAAAGCAATTACATCGGTGATTTTTTTTCTTTTATCGGTACAGCGAATCAAACTCAAGACCTTGCTCTTACCAGACAGGTATTTATGCCACTGGGCTATATTCCCAGCCCCATACTGGTGATATTCTAACCACATTTGTAACCAAGATTCATGCACTGTTACTACTACTCATGTCATCTTTACTAATAATAGTAATATCACCCTTCAGCATCCACAGGGGACTGGTGTAGGATCCTCATACTCACAGATACCAAATTATATAAATTTATAATTATATTTTATATAATCTCATATAAAATGGCTCAGTATTTTTACACATGTACAAACACCCTCCTATATACTTTAAAATCTTTTCTAGATTACTTCTAACACCTAACGTAATGTAAATGCTGTGTAAATTGCTGCTATACTTTGTTCTTTAGGGAATAATTACAAAAAAAAAAAAAAAGTCAAAACAGACAATTCAATGTCCAGTATAGAAAAATACTTCTTTCAAATATTTTAATCTATTGTTAGTTGAAATCCCTGGGATACAAAACCATGGATACACAGGTCCAACTATACTACTACTACTAATACTACTACAAACACTAACACTAATATTAATAATAATAGCAGCTGACACGGACTGATTGTTTCCCATGTAATCAGCACTATGATAAGCACTTTAGTCAATTTTCCTATCAGTCCCCTGTGGTAGTCCCAGCTGAGGAAGACAGGGAGAGACCTTGGAGGGGTGAGTTGGAGGAACCAAGGTTATACAGTTACTGAAAGGCACAGCAAGTGAGCTAGTTGTTCTGGCTCTAACATCCAAACTCTTAAAAATTATAGTGCCAGGTCTATGCATGCATCAGTCACTCATGGGCCATTTCCCAAATTGTTTTCCATCATATGCTAAAGCATCTCTTTTGTCTCACTCCTAGTACCAAATTCTGTCTCAGTTACTCTTCTCTCATTGCTGGGACAAATACTTGACACCCAAAATGAAAGCAGCAAAGGTTTAGCTCACAGTTACTGGAGGTCTCAGTCTATACTCAGCTGGCTCTAAGGCAAAGTGCTACAGAGCAGAAAGCATCACTTCATGATGACAGAACAGCAACAATGGCAACAGAAAGAGAGTTTGTCTCTCTGTCTCTCTTATACTGCATTCAGGCTATCTGCCCCAGGTTGTGTGTAGCACTCATACCCATAATCCCAGCAATACTAAGCCCTATAATCCCAGTGGATCACCCATAACCCCAGTGAATCACGAGTGAATCTCAAACTCTAGAAGTCCCCACCCGATGACTGCATGAGGCCTTGGGTATACAATTAGACACAAACCATAACATTCTGCCCCTGGACTCCCAAAGTCTCATGCACATCTTTTTGTGCAAAAGACATTTTAGTCCATCTTGAAGAATTTCCAAAGTCCCAACAGTTTCAGCATTGCTGAAAAGTCCAAGTCCCAAGTCTCCTCCAAGATCCAATGTAAACTCTTAACTGTGAGCTCTTGTATAAAAGAAAAGTTAAACACAACCAGCATTCTAAGGCATAAGATAAACATTACCATTCCCAAAGTTGCAAACAACAGGGAAATATAAAACACTGGTACTAACACAATTCCAAAATCCAGCAGGGTAAACATTAAATCCCATAGTTCCAACTGGAACATCGGAAGCAGTCTACACTGAGTTGTGAGCTCCAAAGGCCTTAAATAGCTCCGCCCCCATGGCACTCGTGGTAGTAGCTCCCATGACTTCCCTCTTAGGCTGACTCTGCTCCCTCTTGGCAGTTTTCCTTAGATGATCCACATTCCTGGATTTTCCAAACTTCTGGGGTTTCCATTGAATAGGCTTCTCACTCTCTACTTCACACACTGCCCTCTTAGGGGCACAATGCCTGACCTCCCAGGCATTCTTTTGAAATCAAGGTGGAAGCCTTCTTAACCTCACAACTCCTGCATTCTGAATGCACCCAGGATACAAAACCCACGGACACACAGGTCCAACTATACTACTACTAATAATACTACTACTAACACTAATAATAATAATAATAGCAGCTCACATGGACTGATTGTTCCCCGTGTACCACGTGAATAATGCCAAGGTCTGCTGCCAGCTGGAACAGTAGCTAGGCTTCCTTCTCTCTTGGCTGTAAGGATCAAGTGCCTGGATTAATGAATACTATCACCCTGATTGTGAGGAACAAATTCTCCATGCTGGCACCTCTTTGGAACCTGGTGTGGCCACTGCCACCATTCTGGAATATGAGGCTCTGCAGCTTTCTTTTCAAGACAAAGTATGTCCCCCTTGCAATTCTGAGGCTGCAAAGGGTGGAGACCTGCCACCTCCTGTGGTGCCCTCAGGCCATCTTTTCAATTCTCTGGTTCCTTCTTGGCCATGGAGGTCTTCTCATCTCTATCTTAGCATTCCGCAGCTTTCCTGATGCTTCCTTTCTGTCCAACCTTACAATATTTTAAATCATCCTGCTTTGCTCTTTGCTTTTGATTTTCAACATAAATGTGGCTAAAAGCCCCCAGTAATAACTATGCCACCACCCCAACATTTGAATGCTTTGAAATATCTTATGGAAGATTAATAAGTCTGCCATGCATTATCTCAGTCTAGGCAAAGTCTCTGGGCACAAGCAAAATTGAGACAGACTTTGAGTCAAGCCATAACACAAATCATCTTGAGTCCAACAACCAATGTAGTCCATCTTCCCAGCAGAAACCTCTCCAGCCTGGACTTTATTTGTGTGTATGTGTTTTGAGATAGAGTTTCACCACTTAGCCGAGGCTGACCTCCAACTAACGCTGGTCCTCCTGTCTTGGCCTCTGAAGTGCTACAGCTGTGGGACTGAGCCACCATGTCTGGCAAATTGGCATGCTTATTTTTTTTAAGGTATTTTGAACAGGGTCTCACTGTGTAGATCAGACTCAGTGATTCTTCTGTTTTCAGCCTCCCAAGCTCTGGGGTTACAGCGCCACCATACCCACTAGCCTGGACTTTATAAACAGCCTTCCAAATAGTCTTCTGGTCTGAGCTCTGACCAGAATCTCCCAAAAAGAACAGCCAAAGCTGTTCCAGCTCTTCACAAGAAGATGACCTCTCCAAACCTTTCCTATCTCTTCCCATGAGCCATTCCCAAAAATTTGTAATCCACATGGTCAGGTTTAGCCACAGCAATGACCCCACTTCTCTTGTACCAAATTCTGTCTCAGTAACTCTTCTTTCATTGCTGGGATAAATACCTGACAACCAAAATGAAGGAAGGAAAGGTTTATTTAGTTCACAGTTACTGAGGTTTCATATTCAGCTGGCTCCAAGGCGGAGGGGCACATGGCAGACAGCAGCAGTTCATGGCGATAGAACAACAACAATGGCAACAGAGAGAGACTGTCTGTCTCTCCTTTATTGCATTCAGGCTCTCTGCCCAAGGTTGGCCACAGTACTCACACCCATAATCTCATGAGTACTAAAACCTATAATCCCAGTGGATCATGAGTTAACCTCAAACTATAGAAGTCCCCACCCCATGACTGCATGAGGCTTTGAGGGGACAACTATCCACAAACCGTAACAGCATCTGAGCTAATATTTTTCTTTAAAATGAACATACACACACATACCCTTTGTTGTTTGTTTTCATGTTTTGCAATACTGGGGATTGAACAGAGAGCCTTTGTGCTGAAAAATATTCCTAGCCCCTTTTATCTTTACAGACAAGGTCACACAAAGTTGCTAAATTGCTCAGCTTGGGCTCAAACTTGCAATCCTCAAAGCTTGTTTTTAATATTGAAATGATATAAAACTAGAGCTATACACGCTGGCTTATAAAAAACATTTTAGCTGAATAAGCATGCAGAAATAAAAGGACCCACTATTTTGCTTACAAGTCTCATTCCTCTTTTCTTAAATATAAGTGAGATAACTTGAGACGAAGAATGACAAGTTATCTTTTTCATGCCACTAAACTTCTAAACAACTTGACAAGCCATGTATGCAGCACTTAATAACTACAAAGTACACTGTAGTAAGGACAAAGGTGTTTGCAAATGGGATGCCACTCAAGCCACTGTACGCGTCAGGAACACTTGGAGACATAATGCTTGCAAGCCAGGCATGGCAGCACACATTATAATGTCAGCACTCTGCAAAGCTGAGGTAGAAAATCGCAAGT
>PVJA010045931.1:0-15382 GCA_004027025.1 Myocastor coypus | reverse complement strand
AAAAAAAAAAAAAAAAAAAAAAAAAAAAAAAAAAAAAAAAAAAAAAAAAAAAAAAAAAAAAAAAAAAAAAAAAAAAAAAAAAAAAAAAAAAAAAAGACAGTCAAGTTGAACAACTTTAAGATCTACCTCCAATTTCATGATTTCAGATTGCATCTGTGCTTTTAAACTAGTTTCCATGCAGAAAATAGGTTTAATAGATGTAGCGTACTTTGATGGTTGATTGACAGACTACATACAAGTGGATGGACATTTTGGAGAGCTGAAAGTGAATTCCTATGAACTTAACAACATGCTGTGCTAGTAAATAAAATTCTCAGCATTCTATGATCAAACCCTTTTGGAAGAGAAAATCTAGCTGGATGCCATCATTTTGCACTGACAACAGGAATCAGTGTGATGCACTGTTACACAGTCAAAATTAATCTTATGTTTGACTGTATTCTTTATCATTGCATAAAAAAGGTCCAAAAAGCTCCAGAAAGTTCAAAGCAGTAAAAATATTTCACCTTATCATAAAAAACAAAGTCGTTATTTTTAATTTAATATAGGTCAATCTGTTTATATTTACATTCTTTTAAAAATTCTTGTGTTGCTATGTTGTAAGAATGTAGAATAGTGGGCTGGCCAGATAGCTCAGTGGATTAAAGTGCTTAGGCAGATGCAGGGACCCGGTTTGATCCCCTACAGGTCATGCTGACCCCTCCCCCCCAAAAAAACCAACCCCAATCCTCCCCCGCACCCCCCCACTGGTCACTGAGACTGGCTATTGAGACTGGATGTGGTGGTGCACTTGGGAGGCTCAAAACAGGAGGATTGCTATGAGTCCAATCTGTGTAATGAGACCCTGTAGACACTGTACCAAATACATAAAAAAGAATGTAGAATAATATAATTTATAAATTTTAAATGTCACAAAGTTAAAATGCTTTACAGAGGGTAGAAACATTTTTAAATTTTCATATTTTTTCACATCTTTTATATGCTTAATTGGTACTTTTATTAATTATTGCAAGTCGCTACATTTAATTAGTCTTATTGCTACTGTTTAAGCAATAGCATGTATTAGCAGAAAATAAATATAACAGAATATATAATTTCAAGCAAGTATTCATATTTTATGTTCAAGTAATAACATGCAATTTATATTATTCTTACTTCCACTAGTAGATAAGCAAAGAATTAAAAATCAGATATTTCCAAATGTACCAAGGTGCATAAAAAGGAGAATCTTATACATGGTGGAGTATAAAAATTGGTACAATGCTTTGTAAAATAATCCAGCCATACCGAGTGTATTAGTTTTCTATTGCTTGTAACGAAGTATCACAGACCTAAGGGCTTAGAACACCTTGATTACCTCACAGTTTTTGTGGGCTGACAGTTCATGCTCAGCTTAGCTGGTTCCTCTGTTCAGTGTTTAACAGAACTGCAATGAAGGACTATGCCTTACCTAAGAGTCAGGGCAAACCAACAAACTAGCTTTTACAAGTCCATCTCTGAATAATCAATCTTAGTTCACGATCACAATAATATGATCTGGCCTCAGCCTACCTATCAACCAAACTGGTCCTTGCGCCTCCTCCATAAAACAGGAGGAGTTATCTCTGACTACCTAGCTCACTTAACTGATGCGAATAATCACACCATCACTGAGAGAGACAGGAAGGACTAGATAAGGGAGAATGGAGGGAGAGGAGGAGGGAAGGGGGAGGAAGAAAATGAACATGGTATAGCCTACAGTTCGATTAATATGGTTGTTTCTAACCCCTCTCTCACTTTTAGGTGTTTCACCAGGACTTTTGCACTGATCGACATTCCCAGTTGCTTTTTTAAATTTTAAGACAAGGTCTCTTTAGGTTACTAGATTTCCAGGCTAGGCTCAAACTTGTGATTGTCTTGCGTTAGTCAGAGGAGGTGCTGAGACCACGGGCACGTGCCACCACATCCAGTGATCCCATCTTTCATCTTGCTTCTTGGTGTGTGTTTTGCTTTGGTAAACCAAGTTCAATGTGAGTCTTTTTCTTAGTGACCTCTACTCGACTGATTGCAGTTTTTCGTTTTTTGAAGCCATTACTTGATTTTTCCCTCAAGTGAATTCCATAAAATTTAATAGCCAATTATTTGCCCAAAATATTCGTCTGAGAGTACTACGAGAGGAAAGCAAATTTGTGTTAAAAATTAATTTCTTAATGATTTGATGGTACTTGTAAATTGCCAGGCAAAAGGGATGGGTAATAGTTAAAGAGACTACCCAGAAGCTTCCCGCAAGCCGGCTGCACGTGAACCCTCCCGAGGGAAAGCGCTGACATCACGCTCGTAATACTCCCTCCGCCTTCAACCATCCACCATTCATAGTCCTGTACTGTATTAGGCACCCTTCATGTGAGAGAGTAGATATAGTCGGGAGAGGGAGCCGCCCGCCAGGAATAGCTTAGTAAAGGCAGGTTTGAAGACAGAACTTTTCTGGCTTTTTGCAATAGCTGCAAACCTTCCCCTCATAGTTACTCTAGCCCATCTCGGACCCTTGGCTGTTGCTAGCTCCAGTCTGAGAAAGACGTGGGAACACTACACCTTCCGGCGGCCTCTGCGGCGGGCAGCGAAGTGGCGTGCGCATGCGCGTAGGCCAGCCCCCGCACGCAGGCGCAGTGCGCACGCCGGCTGGCGCTGAGTCTCGCGCTCGTTGCGCGACGGTGGGGAGAGAGGCCTGGTGAGCACCGCTGCGGAGCGGGCTATCACTTGAAGGCTGTGCGCGGGAGAGGTACGGCGGGCCGGCGAGCGAGCGAGCGCCTTACGCTAGCAGTGGCACCGGGATCGGTTGCCTCGAGCTGGTGAGTGAGCCGCGGCCGTGGCCCTTCCCCCTCCCGCCGGCAGATCGGGTTGTCTTCGGCAGGAACCCCGGAGAGGCCCCGCGGCGAGGGCGGGCGCCGGTGGTGGCTCGGACTCAGGTGCCTGGGCCCCGATGCCCGCTGCGCGTCCGTGCGTCACGGACTGGACTGTCCTAACGGCCGCACGGCCGGCGGGTGGGGGTGGGGAGGTCGCCGTAGCAAACGCCGGTCGGGGCGGGGCGGTGTGGCGCGCGGCGGTGGACGCGGTGCTGGGGACTGCGGGGCGCCGAGTCTGCGCCGCTGCTAGCGGGGGTGGCTGCGCCGAGAGCCGCTCCGGAGGCTGGGGAGAGCCGGGGTGGCCGTGGAATCCCTAAACCGGCAGGGAGGGACCGTCTCGGATCGCGCAAGTTACACCCCGGGCTGGAGCCGGTGCCTAGAGGGGTGGGGGAGGTGGAGACGGACGGCTGCAATTTACAGATGTCACAACCTCCCGATCTGCCGGCTGACGGGGATGTGGTAATTATAGGAATGACAGAACTTCGTCCGCGCACAGCGAGTGAACCGCGATGCGAAGGAAACAGCGAAAAATTAGATTATGGCCAATGTGGGAGGAGAAAACTCTAGGATGACTGTGGAGTCGGAATCGTCGTCATGAAAGACTGTCTTAGCGTTGAATGGAAGTGTTTCGTGTTCCACCTTCAGTGAATAGCTTCACAATTGATTTTTAAACCTTACTCCGATTTGGTAGTTAGTAACAATAAACACTTGCAAAAGATAGTTAAACAACATTACTTTTATCCTTTGTCGCTCAAACACTTTTCTTCAAAATGTCTATTAGCAGTGGTTGAAAAGGTAACATTTCCCTTTTGTTGCTTTATTCAAGGCAGGGTCTACCTGTGTAAGCCAGACTGATCTAGAACTCGAGATCTTTCTGCCTCAGCCTCCAGAATGCTGAGATTACAGACGTGATCCACCGTGCCTAGCTATGGCTTAGTTTTGACATTTTCCCCTTAATTTGATCGGGCATTTGTAATATTTTGTAAGTATTCTACAAGTTATTCTTTCCATTTAAAGAATGAAGAGATTAAAGCTTAATAATATTTCAAAGGAAAATGAAGAGCTCATTTTAACTGAAATGGTCTATTTGTGGAAGGCACTTTTATGAGTATACATGATTTTAAGGTGGGCATGAAGGGAAGTAAAAAAATTAACATTTGTCAAGCTCCTTTCCAGCTAGTGTGCTAAATATTTACATAGACTAAAACATCTAATACTTAACATAACTGAAGTAGATGTTATTTCTTTTTTTGTTTTATATGCAAAAGTATGGAAAGACAGAAGTAATTTAATATAAGGTCATTCATTGCAATTCAAAGTTACTGTCATTTTAAGAGTTATTTCTCCTATTTTGTATTTCTTTGTTGCAGTTTTTAGTTTCTCAGTTCTGGGGATTAAACCCAGAGCCTTTGCACGGAGCCGTTTTTTAAAATTTTGAGATGAGTCTCCCTAAAATGTTACATTGCTTAGGTTGGGCTAGAATTTGTGATAGCCCTGACCCAACCTCCCAGAGTGCTGAGAATACAGGTGGGTGTGTTGCCAAGCCTTGCTATGTTTTATTCTTAATTCAGTGATCTAGCAAATGTTTACTGAGTGAACGTTTACCTCAAACTACAGATGTAATTGTAATTGAGTCTAAAAGTATAAATATTGATGGCATGTTTTATTAGTCATAATTGAACAAAAACTGTAAGATAGCAAGAGAAGTTCACATAGAAGCACACAACATAAGCCTTTAAGATGTATGGTCCTATGGAAACAAAACATACAGTTATAAAAACCTAAAATAGGGCTGGGGAGTGTAGCCCAGTGGTAGTCTGGCATGGTTGAGGCCCTGGCTTTCGTCCCCACAACCATAGAAACAAAACAACAGCAACAAAAAACAGAATAAACCAAATGACAGAAATAAAAGGGTCACCTGAAATTAGTGTATCTATGTTTTTTCTTTTTCTTTTTGTATTTGGTACAGGATCTACAGGGTTTCACTATGTAGATTGGACTTGTAGTGATTCTCCTGTGTTCAGCCTCCCAGCTGCTGGGATTACAGGTGCATGCTGTGGGGTCAAACCCTGGCCACTGTTCTCTGCCTGAGCAGGTGCTTTACTCCACTGAGCTATCTGGCCAGCTCTCTTGTTTTTTCCTAAGAGTCATTAAGTTTCTTTGTAAACCTATCACATATTATGAACTTTGACTTTTATTTAGAATTGATGCATATCAAAAGGAGTTACAAAAAAACAACTTATTGCCACCCAAGACTGTTGTTAGTTTATTGGTCCCTGTAAAGACATACTGACTTCAGAGACAAATTCTGTTTGTTTGCTTGCTTTATTTTTTATTTTATTTTATTTTATTTTTTGAGGTGGGTCTCACTTTGTATTTGGGGCTGGTTTTGCACTTACTATGCAGCTTAGGCTGGCCTCAAATTGCCAGTGATCTGCCTGCCTGCCTTAGCCTCCCAAGTGTTAGTACCAGGCAAGTACTGTGCTGCTGAACTATATCCCTGGCCCCTAAGATTTCTTTTTTAATTTAATTTTTACCTTTTGTTTCACTAGTCCATTTTTCTTTTGTGAGCCATCCCATTTAAAAACTCTTCCCACATACTCAATTTTTGCAGATTTCCTTAATCTTTGCTATGTTGTGAATTGTTTTACACCACATAGTCTGCTATTGCTCTAAGTTTACTAGGTTTTTTTCTATTGCTGACAATTATTTTGTCCTTATATTGTTTTCCATACATGTGAAAGAATCATATCTTGCTCTTTTTATCTCCATTTAAAGAATTGTTAAATTAGAAGTACAGGGATAATTGAAAAATATGAATGTTTAAATTTATTATAGTACAACACACGTTGCCAATATTCCCCTCCACCATACTCTTCTCCTTGCTTTATTTTATTTTTTGTCTTATTTGAGACAGGGTCTCACTATGCAGTTCAGGCTGGCCTTGAGCTCACTTTTGTAGCCCAGGCTGGTCTCGAACTCACACTGATCTTCCTGCCTCAGCCTCCCAAGTGCTGGGATTACAGGCATGCGCCACCACGTCCGGCTTCCTCCTTGCTTTAAAAGCACTAATCCTATCCTTTTTAAAAAATTGTGTACAGGGGCTACCTAGGAAGTAGGAACTATTAGTAGTCCTCCTTTCTTAGCCTTTCCAGCATGGGATTGCAGGCATTTGCTACCATGCCAAGTTTTGGGGCCCACACAGAATACCCAGAATTTTGGGGCCTACATGGCATGCTGTCCTGGCGATCAAACTCAGGCCCTTTTGCTTGCCAGGCAGATGCTTATGTCACTCAGCTATCTCCCCAGCCCAGTCCTATCATTCTTAAAACAATTTCTTTTTGGTTTTCTGATTTGTGAGCAGGGTCTTGCTTTGTACTCCCAACTGGTCTTCAACTCAATTTGTAGCCAATGCCAGACTTGAACTTTCAGTGCTCCTCCTGCTTGAGCTTCTGAATGCTGGGATTACAACATAACAGCCTCATTTGTTTTTGTTTTTGTTTTTGTTTTTCTCTGTCTTTTTGAGGCAGGGTGTTGCTGTGCAGTTCAGGCTGGCCTAGAGCTCACTCACTGCCCAGGCTGGACTCGAACTCACAGTGATCCTCCTGCTTTAGCCTCCTGGGTACTGGGATTATAGGCATGAGCCACCATTCCTGGTTACCAACCTTATTCTTAAATAATTCTGGAATTCTGTTGTGTGAGGTTTTAGGAGGAGAGCTGCAAAGAGAGGTTCATAAAAAGTGTCCTCATCCCCCTATTTCACCAGACCAGGCCCACTGTGTGGCTTCTGGCTCTTCCTTAATATCAAAATAACCATGAAAGGTAACATTTTGATCAGTTCAGGATTATCAGGGCACCCACAACAGTACAATTTAGGATGTAAAAGGATTTGTAGAACAGCTTCAGAAAGTGACAAGAACAATGGACTGTGTTTGAACTGAGGGGTAGTTAGTTGGGGCGATTACTATAAGAACTCTTAACATTTAAATGTACTGGTCTTGGTGTTGTCCTAGTGTTGTAGATTAGTTGGAACAGTTCTTGAGAGCAGGCACCAATCCAGAATGTGGATAATGGGGGTAATCTCCTTCATGTAACAAGAATAATACTGTCCTTCATATACAAAGGTAAGTGCTTACTCATCATGATTGATTTTCCAGCATGAAGAGGGTTATGTGCTGAGTTGTCCTCATTTCTCTGTGCTCTGTGACCGGTAAGACAAAGAGGTTAGAATGAGAGTTTGTAGCTTGGGAACCAATAGGCTTAGAAAAAGTACTAAAATCTATTGATGGTTTAAGATAGGCAACAGACAGACAGGCACTCACTCAGATAATATTCCCCATAGGGTCTCACTTAAATAGTCAAGGCTGGCTTTGAATTCACTATGTAACCCAGGCTGGTATTAAACTAAGTATTCCTCCCCGAGAGTATTAAGATTTCAGGCCTGGACCACCATGCCTGGCCTAGGTCAAGCTATATTTCAGATACTTTTAAATAATTATTTTTGCAAAATCACTTTGAGGAGGTGCTTGCTTATACCTAATCACACATTAGGTAACCTATCCTACCTCAGAGTTAAGTGGTAGAGCTGAGATTCAGATATAGGGCTATTTGAATACTATTTATGACAGTCATTAAAGCTTGGTTTTATTCACAGTTCACTCTCATGATTAGGACAAAGTATTTTGTTTAGCAACTTGGAATGATGTAAGTATGTACTCTATTAACAGCTGATAGATTATTGAAATTTCTTATTTAAAAAGTATAATTTTTAAAATTAAAATAAAATTTGAAAAGATGTCACATCTTATGGTATTGTTTTTGTGTTGTTACTGGTACCCTTAAAATTCCTTAATGTGTTTAGTACCTTCTTTGACTTTTTTTTTCTTTTTCCTATACTGGGGATTGAACTCAGGGCCTTGCACTTCCCAAGCAGGTGCTGTGCCACTGAACTATATTCTTGGCTATTCAGGACCTTATGTTTGCTGTGCAGTGCTTGTGCTGCTGAGTTATCTCCCTGGACACAGCATCCCATTTTAGCATTTGCTCTGGTCACTACTGTTTTCTCTTAGCTATTTCCTATTGTTTGCATTCATATTTATAAATATCTTCTTTTTGTTACAACTTCTTTTTTTGGTGCTGCAGGATTGAATTTAGGTCTTGGGCACAATAGTTGAATGCTGTGTCACTGACCTCTATTCCAGCCCCTATTTTATTCTTCCTTAGTATAGCAGTTTTAGTCATTATCAATTTTTGCTCTAAGTAAGGTACTGTTTCTTGCTGCTCTGTGCATGTCCAGCTCACCAAAAGATACACACACACCCATACATAACCACACAGTGTGTCTCCTCAACATAGCTGTCAGAGATGTTTATTTGGTCAGTAGTCAGTGTTTACAGTATTGTGAATATTCACTGCTGAATTGGGTGGAGTTACTATCATTTCCTGTCTTGACCAGTTTATGTTTTTCTAGGAGTTGACACATAAATAAAACACTTTTTAAAAAATTTGTTTCAACATTTCTCCTGGAGCCCTTTGTCCTCGTAATGCAATCCAGCTTGTCACAACAGTTGTTATTCTGGGTCTCTTTTTATGCCATTTTCATTTCATACTGGGTCTCTAATAAGAGACCTTATATCCTTTCGTGAATTATTTGATTCTCTGTAGCATATTTCCTAGAAGCTTTCTGAGACATGGTTTCATGAGAGTCAGAACTTCCTGAGATCTTGCAAGGAGTTCTTCCTTTACTTCTGATCAGTAGCTTGGCTGAGTATAGGCTGCAAGTTTTAGATTGGAAATTATTTTTACTGCAGCTTTATTGCTTTTTTCCTTCTAATGTTGCTGTGGAAACCAAAGTTAGTTTGTTTAATTATTATTTTTATGTGACCTCTTAGTTTCCCCAACTCTAGAAGTTTTTAGAGTATTATTATTTTTTATTATTATTTTTATATATTATGGCCAGCTCAGCCTGCCCTGGGGGTCGGGCTGGTGCAGCATGTGATACTGAGGATTGAACTGCGGTCCCTGTGGTTGCCTAAGCTTGCCTAAGCAGAGGTTTTAGACCACTGAGCCATCTCACTGGCTCTCTTAGAATATTATTTTTAACCCTTGAAATTCCATGATGTGCATAGGTATTGGTCCTTTTTCATCGTTACATTCCATGTGTCCTTTGAACCTGGGAATTTATGTATTTTTGTATTGAAACATTTCTTTTATTATTTTTTAAAATCTTTATTTAAATTATTTGGTACAGTGCTTCAGACTTTTTTCGGCCCTCCAACTCTAGCGGTTTTATTAGTTATGTTCCATAACAATAACCTCAGCATGAAGACCCAAGGAATGGTCATTTTCTATCTTTTTTTTTTTTTGTCTTTTTGAGACAGGGTCTGGCTATGCAGTTGAGGCTGGTCCTGAGCTCACTTTTGTAGCCCAGGCTGGTCTCGAACTCGCACCAATCCTCCTGCCTCAGCCTCCCGAGTGCTGGGATTACAGGCGTGCGCCACCACGCCTGGCTCATTTTCTATCATTAAAAACAGAAAAAGACACTGAAGTCTCTCTGGCTCAATGAGAAAATGTACCCTTCTCTATGACAGGAATCCTGGAATTAAGCATGGTGGTCAGAAAAGGAGAGTGACTTACACTGTTGCTTTTCCACCTTGGTTATAAATGCTTTGCGGGTGGGTGGGAAGCAGTGCTCAAACTATGTGAAAAAGTCTAACTGGGTGCCCTTTAGAAAAATCCACTCCCCAAAACTAGATCTGGAGCCTGTTGGTGGGAAGTATGCTACATTCAAGGAATCCTGGGTTTTCCATCCAAGCCTGTGACTGTGCAGGGGTGAGAATCCAGCAATGCATTCCATTGCCTAGCTTAAAAATAGGCTAAGACAAAAGGAAAACAAAGAACAGAAACATAAAATACAGGTTTCATTACTACATAGAAATTGAGTATCAAAAATATGTAACAACGCAATAACCTTGGTGTCTATGCAGTCCACAAAAAAAGTATACATTAGAAAAACCTGTATTAATTCTTTTTGTGTGTGTGTGGGACCAGGGTTCAAACTTACAACAACCATACACTTGCCAGGCAGACACTTGTGCCACAGAGCTATCTTCCCGGCCCTATATAAATATTTAATACTAAATTTATTGAGTTATCAGACTAATACAAGTCACCTTTGGCCTCTGCAATCACAAGAGGTACTCAAAGTGGTGGTCATTAGCTTTCATACATTTATTAGCACAGTGAACTGCTGGAGAGTGTATAATTCTTTTGGGGGTGTATTTGCGGGGGGCAGTAGTAGTGACTGAACCCAAATTTTTTTTACTGATCTATGTCCCCAACCTCTTATAACTTTGAGGCAGGGTCTCACTTAAATTTTCTGAGCCTAAACTTGTAATCCTCCTGCCTCAGCTTCCCAGAGGGTTAGGATTACATGTGTACTACACCTGGTGATCTTAGTTTATCATCAATTTCTCTATTATTTACCCCCATGAGTATGTGTAACAGTATTTTTGCCCTTTTTCTGCCAAGTACTTTTTCCTCCCAAGAAAGAATAAACTCTTATTAATGATGGCTAGTGACTGTGGTAAGTTATTACAAGGATATGACACTGTCATTTTGCTTCCTTTGATTACAACACTGTCACATTCTCCTGTTTCTGAGGCAAGTTCAAAAGGCGTTTTCAAAGTTCTTGCTGTACAGGACCCCGCCAACCTATACCTTTCCTCTAATTTCTAAAACATCATCTGGGGCATGCCTGTAATCCCAGCACTTGGGAAGTTGAGGCAGGAGGATTGTTATGAGTTTGAGACCAGCCTGGGCTACCTCTAGGCCAGCCTGAGCTGCATAGCAAGACCCTGTCTCAAAAAGAAAAGAAAAACAAAAAACCCAAGGGTTACTGTCACCAATTCAAAACAGGTCAAACCAACAGTGTGGGCCCCTGCACCACCCTTCCAGGGCCCTCAGCCACACCCTGCTGCAGGCTCTGCCCACTGGGAAGTGAATGTTTTCTAAATACAAGGAAAGTCTAGTCTTTTAGGGATCTGTAACTCCCAGTTTATTCTTTCCTGGTAGTACTGGGTTTGAACACAGGACATTAGCCCTAAGCTACAACCCTTAGACTTATTTTGTGTGCTACTCCTGCACCAGGTGTTTCAGACTTGTAATGAGCCTTTTGTCTCAGCCTCCCCAGTGTTGGGATTACAGGCATGTGCCACTACACCTGGTTTCAGTGGCTGCCACAAAGTGCCTGGGATTCTGAGGCTGACAGCGTGGGGTACTGGTATTGAACCCAGGTCCTTGGGCTTGCCAGGGAGGTGCTTAGACCACCAAGCTATCTCCCCAGCCTGAGACATTTTTTTTCTTAGTATGATAGATAAGTATATTCATCAAGGAATATTGCTACATATACATATTCTGCCTTATTCTTTTTACTCCTTTTCTATCTCCTTCCCATGACAGGTACCATTCCCATCTCCATGATGTCTACCTGTTTCCTACTGTTATAGGCAGCTGAGTTGGAGAAAACTATTATAGGCAGTCGGACAGGGCTAGGCCCTCAAGGGACTCAGTGTGGGAGACAAAATACCTTGCAGCTGTGAAGAGAGACCAGCATCTCTGTTGTGGGCCGGACCTTAAGACTAAACAATGTGGATGGCACCCTCTCACAGGGATTGTTGCTTGATTTCTTGATGGTGCTCATTCTTATTGGAGTAAAATAGAATTTCAGGCATGCTTTGACTTGCATTTCTCTAATTGGCAAACGTGCTGAGCACATTTTCCTGTATCCATTGGCCTTTTGTACGTATTTTGAATATTGTCTGTTCCTTTCAGTTGCCCATTTTTTGATTAGGTCTTTTATTGAGATGGGGCCTCATTTTTTGAGTTCCTTATATAGTGTAAATAATTGTTTTCTCTTTGAAGAGTAGTTGGCAATATTTTTTTCCCATTCTGGAAATTATCTTCACTTTGCTGGTTGTTCAGTTGCTCTGCAGGACCTTTTATTTGTAGTTCCAGGAGTAGCAGAAGTTTTTAAATTTGATGTAATCCCTTCTGTTGATTTTGGTGCTACTTCTTTCACACTGGGGGATTCTGTTCAGAAAGTCCTGCATATATTTCATTGTTTTCTTTTTTTTTAAGAATTTTTTTATTTTTATTTTATTTTATTTTTTTTGTTTCAGAACTTTTGTTTCTTTATTCATTAATTTTTATGGCCGGCTCAGCCTGCCCTGAGGGCAGGGCTGGAGCCGCATGTGGTGCTGGGGATTGAACCACGGTCCCTACAACCGCCTAAGCTTTCCTAACCAGGTGCTTTAGACCACCAAGCCATCCTGCTGGGCCCCTCTTTTGTTTTTTTATATGTAAGTTTTTGATCTATTTTGAATTGATTTTAGTGCCTGGTGAGAGATACAGATCTAAATTCATCCTAAATATGGATAACTAGTTTTCCCTGTACACTATTAAAGGCAGTGACTTCTCCAGCGTATGTTTTAGGCCGTTACATGGAAGATCAGATGGCTGAAAGTGCCTGGGTTGTTTCTGCATCCTTAATTCATGCCACTGATGTATACATCTGTTTCTGTGCCAATACCAGGCTGGTTTTCAATCAATAGCTTTATAATGCAATTTAAAATCTGGGATTGTGTTACATGTTTTCCTCTTATTGCCTGAGATTAGTTTAGGTGTTCTGGATCCCACACTGACTAAGATTTTGTCTCCTTGGTTCTGTAAAGAATGATGTTGAATTTTTTTTTTTTAATTTTTTAAATTTAGTACAGGGTCTCACTACACAGATTATACTTGTAGTGATTGTCCTCTATTTTTCAGCCTCCCAAGTGCTGAGATTACAGGCGCACACCATGTCCACACCAGTCTCTTTAATTGCAGGTTTCAGTGTGCCCTGGGGTTGGCACACTGGGGATCCCCAGTCCCTGTATCGGCTTAAGCAGGCACTTTAATCTACTGAGCTATCTGGCCAGCCCCTGATGGTGATTTTTTGAAGTCACTTTAAGTCTAGATACTATATTTGATAATATAATCATTTTGATAATGTTAGTTCTGCGTCAGGAACAGGCATGTCTTTTCTTTTTTTTTTTTTTTTTTTGTGGGACCAGGGTTCGAACTCACGACCTCGCACTTGCCCAGCAGGCACTTGTGCCTCGGAGCTATCTCCCCAGCCCCAAGGCATGTCTTTTCTTTTTCTGATGTCTTTAGTCTCATTCGAGAGTATTCTTTTTAGAGATCTTTTTCTTCCTTGGTTAATTCCTAGGTGCTTAATTATTTTTTAGGATATTGTGGATGGGATTATTTTCCTGAATTTTTTTCCCCAATGGGTTTATTGTTAGTACACAGGAATGCTACTGATTTTTTTTTTTAATTTTATTTATTTATTTATTTTTTGCCTTTTTGAGACAGGGTCTCGCTATGCAGTTGAGGCTGGCCTTGAGCTCACTTTTGTAGCCCAGGCTGGTCTCGAACTCGCACTAATCCTCCTGCCTCAGCCTCCCGAGTGCTGGGATTACAGGCGTGAGCCACCATGCCCGGCTTTTAATGATTTTTGTGTAGTGGTTTTAAATCCTACTACTTTGCTGAATTTCTTAGTTCTAGGAGGTTTTTTTTTGGAACTTTAGTGTTTTATAATTAGTTGTTTCTCAGTTTTTGACATACTCATCAAATTATATGAGGTCTTAGCATTTTTTTTTTCTTAAATTTCTGAGCCCTGCTTGTGTTGTTCTTTCTTAAGGCATTCTGTTTGATAGTTGCTTTGTTACATTTGAATCATGAAATGCTCAGTTGAGCTGGGTGTGGTGGTGGCACACAAATGCCAATACTTGGAGGCTGAGGCAGGAGGATCATTGCAAGTCTGAGACCAGCCTGGGCTACAAAGTGAGCTCATGGCCAGCCTGACCTGCATAATGAGATGGATCTCAAAGACTAAATAAATAGAAATATACAGTATGTGAATTAGACTATATATATTTTTAATCTTTATTTGGTACAGGGTCTTGCTACACAGCTTGGGTTTGTAGTGATCCTCCTGTCTCAGCCTCCCCAACTGGGATTACAGGCATGCCACCACACCCACTTTTGGTGACCAGCATAGCTGTGGTTCAAGGGGCTGGCTGGCATGTGGTACTGAGTATCAAATCTGGGTCCTTGCACTTGCCAGACAGGCACTTAGACTACCAAACTGTCTGCCCAGCTGCTATAAACCTTGTCTTGTTTCTGTTCTTTTTTGGCTCAACATTTTATACCTTTTTTGATGAATGTGTGTTTTTAGATGTAGATATATGTGTATTTACTTTTGTTAGTGCAGAGTTCTGTATGCACATCTACCACATTTTATTTTTATCATGTAATAATTTATGTCTGAGTTGTCTTTGTGCTATCACACATACTGACTGGGTGATGAATTCTCTTGGTTATAATCCCAGGAATGTGAGTCCTGCAGCACATTATGAGAGAATTACTTTGTGTACCTGTAGTGGTATAGTAGAGCTCTTGTTTGCCCACATCTTGGCCTCCAGAGCTGTGGGAAATTTTTGTTTGGGCCAGCTAATCACTAGTATTTTGTTAGCCCAAATGAATCAAGACAGTTAACAAGGCAGTAGTGAAAGACTGTCACCCAAAGTCACAGTTTATAATAATTCTTATTCTCTGTGTTTTACATTCTGCAGATTTTGGCACATGTAATTGATATAGAAGAGTGAAACTCTAAACCTGAAAGATGCCTGGGATAAGTTCATGTTCTCCAAAATCAAAGAATGAATTTTAGGAACAACAGAGCTTAAGAGCAGGATATATTTATTGGAGGGAAAAAAGCTTCTGGCCAATAGAGGGACAGCAGGGAACCCTAGTGGATTGCCAAGGAATCTTGTCTTCTCTAGGGATTTTTATAGAGTGAAACCATGAGGTAAGGTGGGTCTAAGGTAAGAAACATGGGAACTCACACGTGAGGTGGGGCAAAACTGTGGTCAACCAGTAAGATTTGTAAGTACAATTGCTCAGGTAAAATTGATTAAAATCTGGGACAGGATTTAGAACAGGACAAGGGCTTTGCTGAAGTGCTGTAGGTTAGTGACTTCCTGGATTTTCAAGGTATTTACAGTAGCTGTTTAGATAGCTATTTAAAATTATCAATCCCTGACCGGGCTGGGCCAGAACAGCCCAAGATGGCAGACTTTGAGGATTGGGTGTGGGATGAGGAGAAGGTATGCATAGCTGCTAAATTCATCACTCATGCACCCCCAGGGGAGTTTAATAAAGTATTCAATGATGTACGGCTACTACTTAACAATGACAGTCTCCTCAGGGAAGGTGCAGCCCATGCATTTGCCCAGTATAACATGGATCAGTTCACACCTGTGAAGATAGAAGGATATGAAGATCAGGTTTTAATTACAGAGCATGGTGATCTAGGTAATAGCAGATTTTTAGATCCAAGAAACAAAGTTTCCTTTAAGTTTGATCACTTACGGAAAGAAGCAAGTGACCCCCATCCA
>PVJA010045930.1:0-15376 GCA_004027025.1 Myocastor coypus | reverse complement strand
TCCCTATGCAGTTCAGGTTGAGCTCACTTTTGGAGGCCAGGCTGGTCTTGAACTTGCACTGATCCTCCTGCCTCAGGCTCCCAAGTGCTGGTATTACAGGTGTGCACCACCATGCCTGGCTCACAAAATTAATTTTTGAAACAACCAATTGTAGAATTTCTACTAAGTTATTCCAACAGTATTCTTGCCAAAGAAATGAGCATAATTAGGCATCAGAAATAAGTGATGAAAAAAAATAAGTGATGAAGAAGAAAAACAGATATCAGAGGGTGATGGAATGTCAAGATCCTTCACTCTGAGTTTGTTGTCATGACTTTTTTTTAATGCATTTAGTCCAGGATCTGCAGGATCTCAGTAGTGATCTTCCTGTTTTTAGCCTCCCAAACCCTGGGATTATAGGTACACATCACCATGTGCAGTCTCAGTCACCCTGTTAGGGCACCCCAGGGGCGTGGCAGGCACTACACACCAGGGATGGAACTCCTACGCACTTTAGTCCACTGAGCTATCTGGCCGGTCACTTGCCAGGATTCTTGATAAAGTAAGGCTAAGTGAGGGGCCTTGCACAGAAGGGCACAGAAGTCCCCCCCAAAACTTCGTGAAACACAGTGCTTCTCACATGTTTACATAAATACATACACATCTTAAAAGAGTAACAAAAATATGCGTTAAATGTGTACTGCCTCACATCAATTTAGATCTAAGAAGAAATGCTTAAGGAAAAAGATGCAGCTCTATTAGTTCCCTGATAACATACCCATCATCAGGCAAACACTTAGTGCATTGCTGCCAACACTTTATTAGTTAATATATGCATTTGTTGATGTTTTACTTATGTATCTACTTATCAAATTATTCTCTTTAGCTGGGCATGGTGGCTCACGCCTGTAATCCCAGCACTCGGGAGGCTGAGACAGGAGGATTGGTGCGAGTTCAAGCCCAGCCTGGGCTACAAAAGTGAGTTCAAGGCCAGCCTCAACTGCATAGTGAGACTCTGTCTCAAAAAGACAAAAAAAATTATTCTCTTTAGTACATCATGTACTACATCATGTTTATATTAATCATGAGAGCTGGCACAACTACATAACAACTCTTCACTTTATATGGCTTTCACCTCCTACATTTGCACTGTACAAATCAGTTCTAGAACTAGTCTTGATACTGCATGGAGCATTCGACAGATATATTCCAGGCTCTTGTTTAGGATGTGCGAGGAAGGCAAGTGTACATCCAAAGGTAAAAAACAGTATCCATACTTGTGGAACAAAACAGGAGATGTGGTAAGGGCAAGCAGTGCCCGAAAAGTGGTTTGGGGTGAAAGAAAAATTAGAGGCACAGCATGGAACACAGAGAAAGCTGGCTTTTAGGTTTTAAAAGATGTGCACCTCAGCCCAGGTGCCTTTAACTGGATTACTGGGTGAGATTAACAAGTGATTCCCAGGATGCTAAGTCAGCTGTGAGCTTTGAATAAGCTCGTGTGTCAGAAAGTTCACTCTAATTAAATTGAATACAGGAGGTGAGATATATTTCTGTGAACCATTAAGGAGGTGTCAGTGGGGAATGGGTACTGCAGGCCTGGCCCAGAGATCACATGTGGCTGTGCAATGACCTAAAGGACTGAGAAATTTCCACAGTGGCTGATTTTGTGGCATGGGGTGTTGCAAGGGGAACAATACAACACAGGGTACACATATATTATATGATCATTTTGTAATAGTCACACAAATTATATACAAAAATAATCAGAAAACCTGTCCAGAGACTAATAGCTTGGATAGCACAGTAATGTGCTCCATCTGTCGAGCTGATAACCTAAGGACCTTAACAATACATTCAGAGGTGCCCAAATAGCTCAGCAGATTAAAGCCCCTGCAAGCAGACACAGGGTCCAAGGTTTTGATCCTCGGACCTGCCTTGCCAGCCCAGCCTACAGGATGTGCTGACCCTGCAACTGAGACTGGGCTTGCTGGCATGCCTGCAATCCCACTCTTGGGAGGCTGTAAACAAGTGGATCATTATGTATCTGATCTAGTAGTTAGACACTGAACACCATGTAGACCCTTGCCTAAAAATAAGTAAGCAATATATATATATATATATATATATATATATGTGTGTGTGTGTGTGTGTGTGTGTGTGTGTGTGTGTGTGTGTGTGTATGTATATGCTTTCAGCAAAACCAGTCCACCTGGAGGCCTAGAGCCCATGACAATGTCTCGTGCAAGTTGTGTCCTAGATCTGCACTGGGAAGGCCCAATGGTCAGTGCTAGAAGCTAGAAATTCTGTGCCTGCAGGATGGTGGTTGTGTGCCAGCAGGTTGAGGCATCTGCACTGAAGCCAGGCAGCAATGCTCAGTGTTATAACCAGCCCCCCCCCACAAATTACCACAGCCATCCTTAGCAATAGTGAGGTCCCGAGCTCTTCCAGCAATGAGGAAAGCTGAGTTCCCATCAGGAAAACCAATGCAACAAGCATGTCCAGGAGACTGAAATGTGCTCCATCTTCTCGTCCAGAGCAAGGAAGTGATGGTGAACACGAAGACCAGGGCTCCCCTACAATGAAAATTGGCCCCTGTCAGTGACTATGGTCTGAAGCTCTCACCAACAAGATCTGGAGCTCCTCAGGTAATTAGACCAGCTGAGTTCAATAGGAAAGTCAGCCTGACCGGTTCCTCCAGTAAAAGTGACAGCTGCGCACTGTTTCCCAGCAGCTTCTAACGGCTTCAGAAAGTGCCTCCAAAAGCTTTGCTTCCTTTCTCCAGTTCTGCCTCTTAGCTTCTGCCTCAAATTGGAAATGGGCCTCCCAGACCCAGCAACATTTTGGTTCAGTTCTGCTGGGTGTTACAATTTGACCATCTCTTGTTAGTCCACCACAGTTGTTATTTTATTCTACACCTCTGTCAGAGCTATGGAGGGAAGCCTGATGCAGTGCTGCTTGCCAAATTCAAATGGGGTTTTCTCTCAGGCCCACTGTACTACTAGAAGTACCCTTTCCTGAGTGCACTGAAGAAACATGTATCATAGCAAAACTTCTACCTAGTGTTGTCCAACAGAAAGAACATTTGGCAAAGCTGAACGTGGGTACAAATTCTCCTTATTCTCTGCACGTGGTTCCAAGCACTTTCTGGATTTTTTTTGCAAGGTTATATTGATTAGAAAAATAGAGGTTTTGAGTCAAATGAGGAAAACTAGTCAACAAAGATACTGCATGCAAATTCACTTAGGGAAAGTGAGTTCCAAAAGTGCTTGAGAAAGAGGTGAAAACAGTGGGCCTTGTGTATTTCACAGTAACAATTTTTAAAAATTATATTTTATCACATTTTCCCATTACCTCAAGTATCTATTATACTGTTTCCAGTGCACCTGCTCATACAGTTATGTGTTGACCATTTTTCTGTTGCTGTGGCATGATCCTAAAATTCTCCACTTTCAGCAAGTCTGATGACAAACCATGGATCATACACCTGTATTTTTCGGTCTACTATTCCATAGGCTGTCTTCAAAAGTTCTTAGCACCCTGCTAGCAATTTGCACTAGCAGAGATGTGACAGGACAGTCCTGTGTGACAAACTGCCAGGGGGAAGTGGGCCTGATCCTGTTACTTCAATATCCCAAGACACATGCACACAAGAGCTCCCTAATACCTGCCCTCGGACTTTCTGTAAGAACCTGAGTGGCCCGTCGGGTTTGCTCAGTGGTCTAAAGCCCCTCCTTGGGAAAGCTTGGGCTGCTTCAGGGACCGCGGTTCGATCCCCAGCACCACATACTGCGCCAGCCCTGCCGTTGGGGCGGGCTGAGCCGGCCATAAAAATGAGTGAATAAACAAAACAAAGGTTCTGAAACAAGAAAAAAATAAAATATAATAAAAAATTCTTAAAAAAAAAAAAAAAAAAAGAACCTGAGTGAGCTTTGTCTGCAAGGCGTGAAAGTATTGCCAGGCCAAAGAGGGGGATTTCAAAATGATAGTTACCGTGGGACCTCCTGTTACTGACTTTTTCTCAAATGGACTGATCAAATATTGTAGACAGTGCATTTTCTAGCATTTCCTTAAGTAATTAGTACTTGTCCTGCAGAGGCTGACCTTTCCTTTTACTTTGAACAACGGCAAAAATTCAGGACTGTTTGCTCCTGTCTTCCGCAAAACCTCCGTTCAGGACAGAAGCAAGCTAGAGCCAGTCTCTAAAGTGCTTCTCCGGCATGCCACCACCCCGTGACAGTGTTTTGCCCCTTAAGGCAAACTCCATTAGAATAAGACTAAGAGGGGCCAGGGAGATAGTTCCATGGCACAAGTGCCTGCCGGACAAGTACAAAGTCGTGAGTTTGAACCCTGGTCCCACCAAAAAAAAAAGACTAAGAAGTCTAAAGGCTGACCAAGATTGCCATAAGGAACGGGGCTACAATACCAAGTAGAAAAAATAATTTGAATCTCATGGAAATTATGGTAAAATAAGATGTAATTTTTTTATGAACAATGTACAATGGAAACCAGGTACCATGTGAGGGCCAGGACACAAGATTACAAGAAACCAGGGCTTGTTCAGGCTAGTTCCGCAGAGTTCCAGGCACCTCCAAAAGGTCACTGCTGAAGCCTAGCCCGGGGAACCGTGATTCCTCTGGACAGGCTATTTCACCCTAAATTAGAATGCGTATATAAGGGGCTGGGGAGATAGTTCCGGGACACATGTGCCTGACTGGCAAGTGCAAGGTCGTGAGTTCAAACCCAGGTCCTGCCAAAAAAAAAAAAAAAAAAAAAAAGGTGAGAAAAGAATACTTATAAAATATAAAGGTCTTGATATGTCCCAAGAGGACTATTACAGTGAAGGCGGGAAATTAAAGCATGGTGAAAGGGTGAACAGGGGAGCATGTGTTGTCCGTCCAGAACCAGATTACAGTTTTTTGGGGGATTGAACTCAGACCCTTATACTTGTCAAGCAAGTGCTTATTCTACTGGGCTATCTCCGCAGTCCCCCAGAGTTCATGGCTAAACTGTATTTGAAGAAAACAGAGACATAATATATCAAATTATGCAGTGTAATGGCATCTCTGTTGATGTGCCTTGCTGTGAAGCTGCTGAGGTTAATGCACACTACCAAGGAACAACACTAGCTACAACATAACAACATAATAAACTCTCAGTGTAAGAAATCCACTTCCTGCTGGCTTTTTCTGAAAGAATTTTAAGAAACAGAAAAAACACCACATTAAAAGTAAAAGGAAGTAAGTCATTTTCTTGTGACAAAAAAACAAACCAAACCAAAACAAAAAACACAAGGCAGAAATATACTTCACAATAAATAGAAGTTTTAGGGGCTGAGGAGATAGCTCCGTGGCACAAGTGACTGCCTAACAAGTGCCACGTCATGAGTTTGAACCTCGGTCCTGCCAAAAATAAATAAATAAATAAATAAATAGAAGTTTTAGCTGTCATTAATAAGTAGTAGATTTTTCATGAAATTTTCTGTCCGCTGCGCAGTTTCAGAGTTTTGAAATCTTCGGTACTGAGATCATGAGGTTAAGTTCCAGAACAAAAAAGGACAAAATGGTTTCGCGTGAATCCTAGAAATGGCGTTTGATGTCTTGGAAGAAATGTGGCCATTGCTGCCTTTGTTGCGATGATTCCCTCTATAGTCCTCTATCATCAGGAAAAGAGCAATCTACCCGTAACCAAGCTAAGGTTGTGATTAGCGAGGAGCTGCACACTGCCCCTAGTCCTGATAAATGTATCTCCACTTCCTGGGTGGGGGCCTAGAGCTCCTCAAGCGTCCATTCAACTGCAGCGCTATGAGAGCAGGAACTGCTGTCTACTCAGAATGTGGCTTCCTGAACTAGCACATCTTAAACTCTCGAAGGCCCACAGTACGGCGAACAACTTCCAGCACACCTTCACCAGTTTCATGCAGCAGGGCGGCAGAAGCACTACAGGCAAGCACTTGCATCTTGTATTTATCTTTGCCCTAGTCACTCAGTGCAGTGTTCAGTGTCTGAGGAGTACAAAATGGCGCCAAGCTCAATGAGGTATTTGGAGTTTCAGTTTGTCTCTGAAACTTTGGCCAGTAGGGGGCAGTAGGAGACCACGAGCGGGAGCAGCTCCAGTTCCTCCCTCCGCCCTTTGCGTTTGTAAAAAACGGTGCTCCTTAAAGAAAGCAAAGCTGTTTAAACTACCCAGAGCCACCCTTTCTTGGGCAGGATTTTTGCTTCCAACTTTTCAGTTCGGTCTTTCTTCTTAAAAAGAAATAGACATGGATGTGACAGAATATTTTCTGTTATGATAGTTTCTTTCATTTTGAGTAGAGTTTTTTCTTTTTTAAATTTTAAAAAAAATTTTGTTAATTTTAATGAGAAAGAAATAGCAATGAGACAGTTCAAAACAGTTTAGTAGAACAGTTACAACCATTAATACCTTGCATATTGTTGTCAGATTTTCTTCTTGCAGATGCATTTTGTGAGGCCTTGGTTCCATGTCCCCCACAGGGTTTATTTTAGCCCTTTCTTGTCTTGTCCATTAATGTACACTAATGATGTCAAGGATATATGTGGTGAGACATCAAAGAATATAAATGAGAGGCAAACTTCGTGCCATCGATACTATGGAGAGACAATCACTACCATTTTCATCTACATTTGCAAAAATAATATATATTCCAGTGATACTGTGTACCACATCCATGTATGCATATATATATGTATATAGCCATTTTATGTTGAGAAATGAAACCACATAAATCATTTTTTGAAACCCAATATAAGTCAACTCCCTGGCAATAGAAAACAGAATGTGCTCAATACTGAATAAAAGAGAGTCAGTGAGTGATTTATATACAAAAAACTAGGAGATTGGACTTGCCATTCCAAAATTAATTTTTAAAACAACTAATTGTAGTAGAAATCCTAAATTCTCCCAACACTATTCTTGCTAAAGAAAAGACCATAACAAGACCTCAAAAATAGGTGCTGAGGAAGAAAAACAGAAATCAGAGTGTGACAGAATGTCAAGGTCCTTTACTCTAAATTTGTCAGAATTCTTAGTAAAGTAAGGCTAAGTGAGAGGCCTTGCACAGAAGGGAACAGAACAGCCTGAAGAAAACTTGGTCAAAGACAGTACTAAAAACAACAACAAAGAAAGAAGAAACAATGGGAAGGCCAGGAGCTAAGTTCACAAGTTGAGGTTAAGCTAGTTCCACAAAGTTCCTGGGATCTCCATAATAGTTCCTGCTGAACATGTACCTGGAATCCTCTGGGCAGGCTGTTTCACCCTAAATTAGAATGTTTATGTAATGTAAAGATCTTGATATTTCTCAAGAGGACTATTACGGTGAAGGCAAGAGAATAGAGCACAGCGAACTTGCTGAGCAAGTGGGCATGTGTTGTCCCTCCAGAAGTTGAGGTCAAGTTTGAAGAATATAGGAAGACAGCATGTACAGTTAGATGATGTGATTGTGTACCTCGCGGTGAAGCTGTTGAGTGCAATTCATACAACTAAAGAACAACAGCAGGTACAAAAGCACATCATAATGGATACATGCTCAATGAAAAAAAATGAAGTCTCTCTGTGGATTTTAAGAAATGGAAAAAACACAACATTTAAAGAAAGAGGAAATCAGTCTTTCAGTTAGGAAAAAAAAGCACAAAAAAGCATCACAGTAAGTATAAGTTTTAGCAATCATTTCTAAGTAGCAGATTTTTGGTGAAACTTCCCTCTCCTGCATAGATTCTGTGTTCTCAAATCTTCTTTACTCAGTATTACGAAATTGACTTGTTGAACAAAAAAGGAGGAAATGGTGTCCAAATTTGAGTGACTCCTAGAAATGGCCTTTGATGTCCTGGAAGAAATGTAGCCCTTGGTCCCGGCAGGATAGCTCAGTGGTCTAAAGCACCTGCTTAGGAAAGCTTAGGCGGCTGCAGGGACTGCGGTTCGATCCCCGGCACCACATGCTGCGCCAGCCCTGCCCTCAGGGCAGGCTGAGCCGGCCATAAAAATAAATAAACAAAAGTTCTGAAACAATAAAAAAAAAGAAAAAAGAAATGTAGCCCTTGCATTCCTTGTTCTGAGTCCTCTCTCTAAAGTCCTCTATCATTAGGTAAAGAAGCAAACTTCCACTGAATAAGCTAAAGTTGTGATTATGTAGGAGCTGCAGATTCCCTACAGTCCTATTAAACATATTTGCACTTCCTGTGTTGGCCCTAGTGCTTCTGCCCTGGGCCACTGAGCTACAGGGCTATGAAAGCAGGAACTTCTTTCTGCTGAGAATATGGCTTCCTGAACCAGCACAACCTACGCTCCCGAAGACTCCCAATACTGTTAGCCAATTTTCAGGCCACTAGCACCAGGTCCAAGCACCAGGCTGGGGGAGCTGTAGAAGGGAATCACTTACTTCTTTTTATCTTTACCCGGGTCACTCAGTGCAGTGTTCAGCGTTTGAGGAGCACAAAATGGCGCCAAGCAGCACAAAGGGTTTTGACTTTCTTTCTTTTATGTACCACTGAAACTTTGGCCATGTGGTGGCAGTGTAAGAACAGAAAGGCAACAGCTCTGTTTCCTCCCTCCGCCTTTTGCCTTTGTAAAAAAACTGGGCTTTTCACACCAAGGAAAACTTCTTTTTTTTTTTTTTTTTTTTTTTTTTTGGCTTTTTGAGACAGGGTCTCGCTGTACAGTTCAGGCTGGCATTGAGCTCAGTTTTGTAGCCCAGGCTGGTCTCGAACTCTCACCGATCCTCCTGCGTCAGCCTCCCGAGTGCTGGGATTACAGGCGTGCGCCACCATGCCCAGCTAAGAAAAACTTCTTTAACTGCTCAGAGCAGCCATTTCTATGGCACACTTTATTGCCAACTCTTGATTTAAGCCTCTCTACTTAAAATAATATATAGACAGAGATGTAACTGAAAATAATATTTTTTTATGTTACTTTCTTTGATTTTAAGCGGCGTTGTTCTTGCATAGGCATTTTATGAGGCCTGGCTCCGCAGGGTTTGTTTTAGCCCTTGCCTGTTTAGTTGTCCACTAATAGACGCTAAAGAAGTCGTATATATGTAGTGAGACATGAGAGACTATAAAGGACACGTAAAATTCATATCATCTAATCTATGGAGAGACAATGACTAGCGTTGTATAAAATATTGTCAAAATATATATTCCTATGTTGTAAGATACATATGTATTTACACAGTCTTTGTGTACTAAGAAAAGAAGATAAATGTAAATACTTTTTAAAGTCCCTTAGAGTAGATACCAAGTTTCCAGTAAGAGAAGACACATTGAGCTTAATATTGAACCAGGGAGAATTGATAAGTAAATTCTGTAGTCAAATCCAAGAGACAGTAGTTATCAATATTAAATTACTGCGAGGGATAGTACTCATAGTGGGAGTCACTGAACTCTTTCAACACTGTACTTGCTATAGGAAGGCCTGGAAGTAGGCACTGAGCTTAGGGGGTGAGCAATCTGAACAGATATCAGAGGACAATGGAATACCAAAGCGGGCTTACTCTAATTTTCTTGTCAGGATCCTTATTAAAGTCAGCCTAAGTAGCAGCTGTGAAGGGCCAAGAAGTTATATATCATATATATAACATATGTAAATAGTACGACTATAATATAATATATAATAAATAATATAAATAATTATATAATATATAAGTAGACATTATATATACCATGTGATATATATATATATATATATATATATATATATATATATCACATGAGAATGGTGATCAAAAATATATTGAATATTTAGTGGCTCCCTTCAGTGTAGATTTAAGAAGAAATGGTTAAGGTAAAAGGTACACCTCTATTTACCCTCTCAAAAAATTTCCTCCTCATGTGGAGCACAGGTATCTTATTACTCTTGTCTTTTATTTATTTATTTCATTATTTATTTTAAAATTTTATTTTATTTTAAAGAGTTAAATGTAAAACAACAACAAAAAGAAACAGCAAATAATAATAATAATAATAAAAAAAGAACGAAAGATCAGGCTGGCTGTGGTGGCGCACGCCTATAGTCCCATCACTTGGGAGGCTGAGGCAGGAGGATTGATGAGAATTTGAGATCAGCCTGGGCTACAGAAGTGAGCTCAAGGCCAGCCTGAACTGCATAACGAGACCCTGTCTCAAAAAGATTAAAAAAAAAAGACAGGGGCCCGGCGGGATGGCTCAGTGGTCTAAAGCTCCTGCTTGGGGAAGTTTGGTCGGCTTCAGGGACTGCGGTTCAATCCCCAGCACCACATGCTGCGCCAGCCCTGCCCTCGGGGCGGGCTGAGCCAGCCATAAAAATGAGTGAATAAACAAACAAAGGTTCTGAAACAAGAAAAAAATATATATATAAAATAAAAAATTCTTAAAAAAAAGACAGACAAAATATAAAAAGTAAAAAACAGCAAAAACAAAGACAGAAACAGAATAACATAGAACAGTATATATGGCATAGATTTTCAAAACCAAATAGCAAATTAACAATACTTGTTATATTATGTGTTTTTATATCAGATTATTTATTTTTACTTATTTGCTAACTGAATCATTTTATTTGTTTCAGTACATCTTGCAGTGCATAATATTTGCATTTATCATTAGAGTGGGCACAAAAAACTAATAATTTTTCCTTCATTTTATATCCCTTTCCCCAGCTATATTTGGCACTCACTAAATGAGTTCTTTTCTTTTTATTTTTTTTAGAATACTATTTTTTTGTCTTGTTTCAGAACTTTTGTTTGTTTATTTATTTTTATGGCCGGCTCAGCCTGCCCTGAGGGCAGGGCTGGCAGCAGCTTGTGGTTCTAGGGATCAAAAGGCAGTCCCTGCAGGCACCTGCAGGCACCTGCAGGCACTTTAGACCGCTGAGCCATCCTGCTGGGCCCCACTAAATGAGTTCTTGAAGTCTCCTTGACACTGCATGGAACATCCCACGGATAGATACTAGGCTCTTGTGTGGGATGTCAAAAGATGGTAAGTGTATATCAAACAGTGAAAGAAAAAAACCATGTACATATATGCAAGATAGCACAATGAGTGCTCAGTGCTGGCACTACCAGGAAAGTGGTTTAGGGAGAGAGGAAAATTAAAGCACAGTATTACACACAGAGAAAGCATTTGTTTGAATTTTAAAAGATGTGCACTCCAGCCCATTTTTCATTGGGTGTTTGGTTGAGATTGACAGCAGTGATAGAATGCCAACATATGTCAAGGGCTTTCAATAAGCGTTCTTGTCCCAGAATTCACTGTCATTAAATTAAATACAGAAGATGTGATATGTTTCTATGGATCATTAAGGAGGTTACAGTGGGGAAAGGGCAGCTCAGGCCCAAACCTCCGAAAGGCTGTACCATGACCTAAAGAGTTACGAACTTTCTATAGCAGATGTTATTTTATTTTTGTCCTTCTCTTAGAAATATGGGAGAGAGTGACTCTCTGGTGCTTGTAAACTTCAGACAGGGCGCAGGGCGAGTCCCTTACTCCCATGGGACCACCTGTATTGCCCTTACATGGGGGCTTTAAGAGTTGCATTCTTCACCATGGTGAATCTACTGCCCAGTGTCATCCAACAGGAAGGATGTTTGTCTACAGCGTTAGGCCAGTGCAAATCCTCCTTATGCTCTCTACCCAGTTTCCAACCTTCTGTATCTCTTTCCCGAAGTTAAATTACTCATGAAATTTGACGTTTTGAGTCAATCAGGCAAACAAGGAATAAGAATAACACAAATAAATTCCCTTAGCAAAATGAATTCCAGAAGTGCTTCAGAAAATGATGAAAACAATGCGATTAATTTGTTTCAAATAAGTGGGATTGCTTCGGGGGGATAGCTCAGTGGCAGGGCAGCTGCTAGGCAAGTGAAGATACTGAGGTTGTGCTCCAGTATAAACAAATTAAAAACAAGTAAGAAAGAAAAAAGAGGGATCGATGGCAATGTTTTTAGCAGTAATAATATTTTTTTTGGAGTTTATGGAAGGGTCTACAGGGTGTTCAGGGTCTCACTACTAGTGATGTACCTGTTTACAGCCTCCCAAGAACTGGGATTATAGGTGCATGCCACCATGCCCAGTCTCAATTTGGGTCTCAGGGCTGACATGGCAGGCCCAGGGATTGAAACTTTGTGCCAGCCCTTTAATCATGGAGCTGTTTGGCCAGCACTTACTAGTAATAATTTTTAAAAATAATATTCTCACCACACTTTTCATTACGTCAGGTATATATTATACTGTATGCAGTGTACATGCTCAGGCAATTACATATTGCCCAATTTTCCCTAGATGTGGCATGTTCTGAAACCTTTTCAGTTTCAGCAAGGCTGATTACAATGCATGGATCACACACTTGCATTTCTCTAATATTCAATAGCCTGTCCTCAAAAAGTCTTTACACCCTGCTAGCAAGTTGCACTAGCAGAGATGACACAGGAGAGTCCTATGTGACAAACTGGCAGGAGAAGTGGATCTGATCCTGTTATTTTTTTTTCTTGTTTCAGAACCTTTATTTGTTTATTCACTCATTTCATGGCCGGCTCAGCCCGCCCCAAAGGCAGGGCCGGCGCAGCATGTGGTACCGGGGTTTGAACTGCGGTCCCTAGGCCACTCAAGCTTTCCCAAGCAGGGGCTTTAGACCACTGAGCCATCCCGCTGGGTCCTGATCCTGTTATGGGACCATGGTTCAATCCCCGGCACCACATGCTGCACCAGCCCTGCCCACAGGGCAGGCTGAGCGGGCCATAAAAAAAAAAAAAAAAACAAACAAACAGAAGTTCTGAAATAAGACAGGGAAAAAAGAATGAAAACAATAATGGAGGGAAAGGTGGTTTCTAGGCAAAGAAAAATAGGCTTTATTAAAAGTTAATGGAATTAATTTAGTTTTTTCTATGAAAAATTAATGAAGAATGCACAGCATGGTGGTGCATGCCTGGAATCCCAACACACCCAAGGCTGAAGCATGAGCATCACTCTGAGTTCAAGACCAGGTTAGGCTATAAAGTGAGCTTCAGGCCTGCGTGAGCTGCAGTTGTCAACCCCATCTTACAAAGAAAAAAATTAATGGAGGATCCTACTAAAAACAGCTTCTGGGGCCCCAGCAGGATGGCTCAGTGGTCTAAAGCGCCTGCTTAGGAAAGCTTAGGCGACTGCAGGAACTGTGGTTAGATCCCCGGCACCACATGCTGTGCCAGCCCTGCCCTCAGGGCGGGCTGAGCCAGCCATAAAAAATGAATGAATAAACAAAGGTTCTGAAACAAGAAAAAAAATAAATAAATAAAATTTAAAAAAACATTAAAAAAAATAATGGCACAGAGGCCCAGCAGGATGGCTCAGTGGTCTAAAGCACCTGCTTAGGAAAGCTTGGGCGGATGCAGGGACCGTGGTTCGATCCCCGGCACCACATGCTGCGCCAGCCCTGCCCTCAGGGCAGGCTGAGCCGGCCATAAAAATAAATAAACAAACAAACATAAGTTCTGAAACAAGAAAAAAAGTAAAAGAAAAAAAGAAAAGAAAAGAGAAGACTTAAAAAAATATCTCAAGACACATGCACAGAAGAGCTCCCTAATACCTGGCCTTGGACTTTCTGTAAGAACTTGAGTAGGTTTCAAAAGCAACGTGTGAACCGATTGCTAGTCCAAATGTGAAAATAGAAAATGCCAGTCGACATTGCACCTTTTGTCATTGCTTTTTTTCTCAACCGGACTTATCTCATACTGTAGAGTGTACATTTTTTCTAGCACTTGCTTAATCAATAATTTTCCTGCAGAGGCTGACCTTTCCCCTTAGTTTTTTTTTTTTTTTCAATTTGGAAGCAGATAATTTATTAACTGACCAAATCATAAAAACACCATGGCAGATACCTTAGTTCATCCTTGTGATAAGCCTGTTGATCTGGTCTTCCCTATTTCCAGCCTCTCTACCTTCCACAAAATGCGTGGTCTTTTTCTTCATTCCACCTAGTGCAGATGATAACTTGAATGGCCACAGAAAGTTATTTGCCTCTTTGAAACATTTCCCTACAGTATAGATCTCATAGTTCAGATCCTCCATGCAGATGATGCCATATTTACCAAGTGATCGAGCAATCAATGAATTATCTGTCAAGGCAATTCACTTCTTATTGATTTGGCCATAGCCACATTTGCATATTAGTTCATTTACTGACTTCAGGTTTGGGAACCCCCATGCAATGTATGGCTCCACAATTTTCAGCATGTTAATCAAAGCCTTGTTGAGCTTAACGAAGGTGCCATTGAAGATTTGGCGATGATGAAGAAGCTGCAACACCTTGTAGACCTTTGGGCTCGCACCACTGATACCCCTGATCCAGATGACAAATGCCAGTTTGGGCTCGGCAGGGACATAGAAGGTCCCAGCTTTTCTTGCCATCCTAGCCATTCGGATCTCAGTTCTGTACATCTGTCTGTAGTCCTTATGATAGTGCCTGGCTTTTTCATAGATGAGCTTCCTCCTTGCCTTGCGAAGCGTCTTCTGCGCAAACTTCTTTCTCAGGCATTTTATGTTCAACTCTGCGAAATGCTTTCGCTTTTTTTTAAGGGTATCTGGCACAGCAGGAACCTTCTTTTTCTTCTCCTCTACACCCTCCATGATTCCAGCCAGAAAAGAGCCTTACTTTGAACAAGTGCAAAACTTCACTACTATTTGCTTCTGTCTTAGCAAAATCTTTGTTCAGGACAGAAAGAAGCGAGAAACAACCTCTAAAATGATTGTCCTGCATTCCACCATCCAGTGGTAGTGTTCAGCCCCTTGATGTAAATAGCACTAGACTGAGCCTAAGAAATCTAAAGTCTTGCCAAGATTCACCTAAAGATCCTGGCTGCATTACCAAGGAGAAAAAAACAAATAACTTTAACTGTGGATGTAAGTATGATACCAGATGTAAAATTTTATGAAGAATGTACAACAGAAACCAGGTGCCATGGGAGGGCCAGACATGAAGGTCATACACTGAGGTCAAGTCTAAAGAATATAAGCAAACTGTGTGAAAATACAGGGTGTAGTGGGCTCCTCTGCTGCTGTTCCTCACTGTGAAGCTGCTCAGCTCAATTAATACTACCAAGGAACAATAAGTGCAAAACTCTGACAACATAACAGATAAATTGTCCATTAGAGAAAATAAGATTTACCAGGTGTTTTTATGATATGAATTTAAGAAACGGAAAAAGCTTTACATTGAGACAAAAAGGAAATGAATCTTTCAGGAAGAAGAAGAAGAAGAAGAAGAAGAAGAAGAAGAAGAAGAAGAAGAAGAAGAAGAAGAAGAAGAAGAAGAAGAAGAAGAAGAAGAAGAAGAAGAAGAAGAAGAAGAAGAAGAAGAAGAAGAAGAAGAAGAAGAAGAAGAAGAAGAAGAAGAAGAAGAAGAAGAAGAAGAAGAAGAAGAAGAAGAAGAAGAAGAA
>PVJA010045929.1:0-15383 GCA_004027025.1 Myocastor coypus | reverse complement strand
ATGACACTGTGGCCAAAAGTCCCCTTCATCTGTAAAGTCCCATCTCTGAGTGCTCATTGACACCCTCCTGCCCTCCAGAGTGAACTCAGCTCCAGCAGTGACTTGTAGCTCAACCTGGGATGGAACTGACACTGAATCACTGTCCAATACACATGACAAATCTTCCAGGCAGATTCTAGACATGCAAAGTTTCATTTTTCATTGTGGTCATTTGGCTAACCACAGAGGCCAACTAAAAATGGCTTAATAAATCAAAGGATAGTGGACTTGTTGGCCCAGGTAACAAAAGGCAGGGCCTGTTTGGGACTCAGAATTGGATCAGCCTCTGGTCCCCACCCATCCCTGGAATGTCACCTTGGCACAGGCTGAGGTCTGGGTCCTGCTGAGATGCTCACTCTGAGGGAGAAGGCTGGAAGTTGCTCTTATCTGAGGGGTTCAAGGTGGGAAACATGAGGTGATGTTGGTCAGAGGGTGCAGACTTTCAGTAAGAAGGTGAATAAGTTCTGGAGATCTAATGTATAGTATAATGATTATAATTAATAGTATATATTTTAAATTTACTAAGAGTATCCAAGATTTCACTATCACAAATTGTGCTGCTATGAAAAATTTGTGATAGCCAAATCTTGGAAAAAACCAAAATGCTCATCATCTGCAGAATGGTTGAAAAAAATGTGGTATTTTCACAATGAAATATTACTTAACTATAAAGAATGATAAACTGAGTTTATATATAATTGGATGTATCTTGAGCATATACTCATAAATGAAATAAACCAGACCTACATATCAAATATCATATGGTTTCCCTAGTTTAAGAACTCAAAAGAATGCCTGGCGTGGTGGCTCACGCCTGTAATCCCAGCACTTGGGAGGCTGAGGCAGGAGGATCGTTGTGAGTTTGAGAACAGCCTGGGCTACAAAAGTGAGCTCAAATCCAGCCCCTGAACTGCACAGTGAGACCCTGTCTCAAAAAGCAAAAAAAAAAAAAAAAAAAAAAAAAAAAAAAAAAAAAAAAAAAAAAAAAAAAAAAAAAAAAAAAAAAAAAAAAAAAAAAAAAAAAAAAAAAAAAAAAAAAAAGAACTCAAAAGAAGATAGATAGATAGATAAATAAATAAATAAATAAATAAATAAATTTTGGGGGATACCAGGAATCAAACTCAGGACCTTGTGTTTTCTGCATCCTCAACCCCTATAAAATTTTTTTAGAAGAATGACTTAAATACAACATGCATTTGGAAGAGTTAAAAAAAATCTAAGGTTTATTGAAAGTGTTAATGCTTAATTATTTGACCAATTTTACATACCGATACTGTTAATTTAAACAAATTGGATGATGAAAATAGTGCAACCACTGTTAAATTTTTGTTCTTGTTCTGAAGTTCTGTACTATATGTTGCTTGTTACTGTTTTTCTTTGTTTCTGCTATTTTTACTCTTTTTTTTAAAGAATTTTTTTTATTTTATTCAATTTTTTTTCTTGTTTCAGAACCTTTGTTTATTCACTCATTTTTATGGCTGGCTCAGACCGTCCCGAGAGCAGGGCTGGCACAGCATGTGGTGCCGGGGATCAAACTGCAGTCCTTGAAGCCACCCAAGTTTTCCCAAGTCGGTGCTTTAGACCTCTGAGCCATCCCGCTGGGCCCTATTTTTACTCTTTAAAATAAAATTTTTAAGCCGGGTGTGGTGGTGCATGCCTATAATCCCAGGACTCGGGAGGCTGAGGCAGGAGGATCGATGCGAGTTCAAGACCAGCCTGGAAAAAAAAAAGACCAGCCTGGGCTACAAAAGTGAGCTCAAGGCCAGCCTTGTTTCTGAAACAAGAAAAAAATAAATAAATGAAATAAAAAATTCTTTTAAAAAAAATGAACAAAATATTTCAGCAGACCATTTCACAAAAAAGATACAAATGGTCAAGAGGCATGTGGGAAAGTGCCTACCATCAGTAGTTACCAGGGGGACGCAATCTAAACTTACTCTGGAAGACAGTTGAAGGGTATATAAAATGCCTAAGCCACTTAATGAAAAGCTCTGCCAGCTCTCTTAATTTTATAATTTTTAAAATATTTCTTCTTTTCAGTCCTTAAACTAGGGGGACTATAAGATATTTACATATATGGATCTGGTTTATTTCACTAATGAGTATAGGTTATAGATATATCCACTTATATATGAAGTCTTCTAGTTTATCATTCTTGATAGCTGAGTAATATTCCATTGTGTGAAAATATCACATCTTTTTCAACCATTCTTCAGTTGATGGGCATTTTGGTTGTTTCCAAGATTTGGCTATGACAAATTGTGCTGCTATGAACATAGGTGAACAGATATCACTAAGATATAATGTTTTCAGTTCTTCTGGGAAAATTCCTAGTAGGGGGATAGCTGGATTGAATGGGATTTCCAGTTCTAGTTTTTTAAGGAGCCTCCACACTGCTTTCCATAATGGTTACACCAGTCCGCATTCCCACCAGCAGTGGAGAAGGATTCCTTTTTCCCCACAGCCTCTCCAACATTTATTATTCTTTCAGGGATGAGATGCTATCTAAGTGTTGTTTTGGCTTGTATTTCATGAATGGCTAGTGATGTGGAGCATTTCTTCATATATTTATAGGCTTGTTGAATTTCTTTCTCTGATAAGTGTGTGTTCATCTCAGATGCCCATTTCTGGAACTAAGATCTTAAGTATTCTCACTGAAAAAAAAATGTGAGGTCAATAGATGATGTGAATGATAAGTTAATTATTTTTGTTATGGAAATTTATTTCTCAGTGGCTATCTATATGTAAAATCTCATTGTACATTTCAATTAGGGATTGGTTCCAAGACCCATTGTAGATAGCAAAATCTGAGAATGTTTAATTCCTTACAGATATCTTTTTATCTATTTTATAGCATCTCTAGATTGCTTGCAGTACATAATACCATGTGTCATGCAAATGCTGTCACTTATATTGTTTAGGGAATAATGACAAAAACTGTAAGTGTACAGGTTGAGTACAGATGCATTGTTTTCTTCAAAACATCCAAACCACAGTTGAATCCACAGATGTAGCATCCTTGACATGAAGGGCTGGCTGAATACATAATTTTTGCCAATTTTATCTCAATAAAATAATTAACTATAGCTCTATATTTGCATACATACATGTGTGTATGTGTTTATATGTATAATTATATGGGTGTATAGATAATATATGCTGACATATATTAGACTATATATTCTGAAATACATAAGCTCAGAGAGGAGGCTGCTTCTCTGAAGAAAAACAAAAATATCATCAGACTCATCCATTGCTGGTTAGAACTTAAAATGGGGAAGTCACTATGGAAACTAGTTTGGCACAGTTTTTAAAAAGGTTAAACATAGAATTATCATATGAACCAGCAGTTTCACTCCAAGGTCTATACTCAGGATAATTGGATATAAGTGATGAAAGCACCTTTATTCATCATAGCAAAAAAAAAAAAAGAAAGAAAAAAGAAAAAGGAAAAGAACAGGGCTGGGGAGATATCTCCGTGGCACAAGTGCCTGCCTGGCAAGTACAGGGTTGTGAGTTCAAAACCCTGGTCCCACAAAAAAAAAAAAAAAAAAAAAAAAAAAAAAAAAAAAAAAAAAAAAAAAAAAAAAAAAAAAAAAAAAAAAAAAAAAAAAAAAAAAAAAAAAAAAAAAAAAAAAAAAAAAAAAAAAAAAAAAAAAAGAAAGAAAGAAAGAAAAAGAAATAACCTAAATACCTATCAACAGATGAATGAATACAAAAAGGTAGTAGATCCATGCAATAGAATGTTATCAGGCGTAAAAATGAATTGAATTCTAATCTATAAAACAACCTAAAAGAACTCTGAAAATGTCATGTTGCCAGTCCCAACAGACCACAGCTGTGTGATCCCATGCACACTCCTGCGGTGCAAAATGAGGTTTCTAGCCAGGGTGGATGGCATAGGCAAGGGGGTCCCATAAGACTACACCACCTCGTGGAGTGGAAGCTGTCATAGTCTGCATAAGAGCTCTCTGCTGGCTCACACACTGATGAAATCAGCTAGCGATAAATTCTCAGAATGTGTCCCGGTGACCCAGGGATGTGTGACTGAGTGTGAAATGTCTGGAATAAGAAAATCCATGGAGGCAAGAAGTAGATTATTCTTGCTGCAGATGGGCAGAAGAAGGAATGAGAAATGCCGCCAAGGGCACGGGGTTTCTTTTCTAAGGTGGTAAAAGGTCGTGCAAGTAGAGGGTACTAAGGATTGCTCAGCATACTGAGTGCATCAGAAGTAACTAAGCTGTACATTCTGAAGTGGTTAAAATGATTAATTTTACTTTAATTTTTTTAATGTTACCAAAACAAAGAATGCATGCCAGTCAGGACATACAATGGATATTTATGAATAGAAAGACACTGGACAGGGAGGCAAGAGGCCTCGATTCAATTTCTGATTTCCAGAGGCTTGTTTCTGTTTTAGTGTAGCTTAGCCGGGGGAACGTAAGCTAAAAGTCACACATCTTGGTTATCCGTGAAAAGTGAGAGGAGAAAAACATACAAAAGCACATCAACTGGCATTTAATAAATTGCAGTGCTGCTTGGATTATGCATGAATAACCTTCTGAAATGAACGCTTCAGGGACTTTCATATTTTAGATTTGCCTTGCCCCTGAGTCTAGAATAGAAACCAGCCGCTTTCCATCACTATAATGAAACACTTCAGGCTATTGACTTATGAATAGAAAGGGCTTCCTGGGGCTCATAGTCCCAGAGGTCACAGGCCAAGATGGAGCAGCCCTGTTAGTATTAGGACTCTAGTGAGGAGAGCACATCATGGTGGGTATTCATGGTGGAGCAAGCATTCGTCTCATGAGACAGGGAGCCAAAAGAGAAGTCAGTCCCCATTGGCAATACGGCTGCAGTGGCCTAAGGACTTCCTGGTAGGCTGTACCTCCAAATACCACCCGGGCACCAAGATTTGACAGGAACACTGAGGAGCACCACCCAAATTCAAGCCAGAGAAAATACTAAAGGGAGCCATGAGTGACACACCATTCCTCTTCCGTTCGAGCTTCCTGAAGGGCTGGCAGGACTGGCTTCTCCATGAACAACCGCATGAGTGGGAGGAGACAAACACTGGAGCCCTTGGCCTTCTGCAGAACATGGCGTTCATGATGAAGGGGGTTTTCACCTCCTTTTCTCAAAGAAGAGGGAGTGAGCGCTTCTGCTGTGTTTCCGGTGTCAACTGAGCAGACCTCTAAGAAATGGTTGCATGAAAGGGCAGCTGGCCTCTCCTCCCCAGGAGCGAGCTGGCTGAGCCGCTACAAGCACTGCCCCTCTCTGATCCTCCACCACAAAAACTGGGTCAGAGGCACCTGGATTTGTCCCTGGGAATTTGGGTTTACAGAGGAAGAAAGTCCTTTCTGGTGTCCCCTGTGTCTTTTCTGGGGACTTACAAATTAATGACAAAATAGCAGGAAGAAAGCTTTAGAAGTGAAAACCCCTTGTGGGAGTTGGGGCTTCTCTGCCATTTTAACAAAGGGTGATAACTTATAGAGAAGTAAGTAGACAGAGAAAAGGGGGAGAGGCAGATTACTGGGGCCAGTAAATTGTAGGAAGGTGCCTAGGAGACTTATGGTATGAAAGAATTAGTCAGTGAAATGTATTATGCTGACCCAACTCAGTTCTAGAGTCATTTTGTTCTGGTTCTGGAGAGGAACACATTTTACAGCTAAAAATTTGTGTCACGTTTGCATAGTAAAATGTAACAGGCAGTACGAGGAGGAAGACCAGAACTCTTCTGTGAAGGGGGAGCCCTCGAGTATGAAGGTGGTCTGGGTGGAACGGAACATTTCCTGAGAGAATCACATTCACCTTCTATAGAGAAACAGTGCTGGGTTCAGAGGTCACCGCTGGATGCAGATGAAGCGGAAGGAGGCCAGGAGCTTCTGCTCCACCCAGGAGATGAGCTCTGTAAGAAGTGTGCTTTCTCTATCCCCTTCTCACCTTAAGTCTGGAGCTGAACCCTGATGGAAGACTGAGGGCAGGTGGCCCCATGTCAGCCAAGATTTCCTGCCTCCTCTCAAAGGAGTTGGAGAGGAGACAGAGTCTTGTTCCACTGACCATGGACACCTTGAGCTTTGGCCAAGACTGTGCTAGAGAAAGAAGATGAAATACATAAATCAACCTATGTCTGCAGCTTTGAGTAAGACTGGTGTACCCACTAACTAACTGGGCATTGCCAGAAAGCTGTAGAATTAGCCCAAGATATCACTGCTGGACAGAAACACAGGCTGGATATCATTGAAAACAGTAAGTCTTTCAAAAGCGCCTCTGTTTATAACTCTTTAGGTTGATGGGCAACTCAACACAGACCTTTTAGGAAGGCCGTGACTTGCTCACAGCTGCTGTAGAGTCAAAAAGTCTGAATTCAATCTTACTCCCTACTACACCCGAATTATGTGGTCTCAGGTAAACCACTTCACACCTTGATCTCCATCTCTGTACAATGGATAGAAAAAAAAGCCACGTTGTCAGGATTAAATGAGATGTTGAGCTGGGGTGGTGTACATGGTAATCCCAGCACTCAGGAGGCTGAGACAGGAGGATCACTGCAAGGTCAAGGCCAGCATGAGTATGTGGGAGCTATTACCATTATTAATGGGAGTAACAGTGTGTCACTCCCTGGGTTCTACAACAGGCTGCACTGGCAAAAATAAGAGGATTTGGAGAAGCAGTTTCCTGTCCCAGGGATCACAAAACCTCTTCTGTAAAGGGACAAATAACAAATGCTTTGGTGCATGAACCATGAAAGTTCCACTGCAACGACTAAAATCTGCCACTTATGAGTGAAAGCCTCCTTAGATGTTAGGAGTGTGCCCTTGTGTCTCAATAAGACTCTATTTGTGGACATTAACAGCCACATTTCATAGAATTACCATGTCCCAAAATATTACCCTGTGGACTTTTTTCAAATCATGAAAAATTTAGTAAGTCTCAAGCTACATTACTGAAGGCTGTGGGCCACAGTCCCAGTCTGGGCCTTGGGGTTTGCACTGGGAGAAGATAAGAGAAAAAGTCTGGGTGAAGAAGCATATGCTAGCAACTTTCAAGCCGCCTAACTCACTGTGGAACCTCAGTGACATCCAAACCCCCTCCGAATCTCAGCTCATCACGTGGAGAATGGGAGTGTCGTAGGGATCAAATGAAATCGTGGGCATAGTGTTGCATGCTGTAGGAACAATAAAATGATCACTGCAGTCGTTTATCAAACACTTCCCACTGCCAACACAATGCTTAGCCATTGACATGTTGTGCCATTTACTAAAACTAATAAAGAACTAGCATTAGGCCCCACTGAGAGATGGGAACCTTGAGACTAGGGAGCTGTTATGGTTTGTATCTAGGTGTCCCCCCAAAGCCTCATGCAGTTATGGGGCAGTTTCTGGAATTTGTAATTGATTACTCTGGAAATGGGTGCTGCCCCTCCCCTGGGGCAGCTGATTTGCATTTCAGTGTAAGGTAGGCAGAGAAGTTAGCTCCTTGAGCAGCTGCTAGCTCTCCCAGAGCTCTTGCTCTCTGCCCACTGCCATGGAAGGTTGCCCTCTGCCATGCGCCAGTCTGCTTTGGAGCCAGCTGAATATGGACTGAAACCTCCAGTAACCATGAGCTAAATAAGCCTTTCCTTCCCTCATTTTGAGTGTCGGGTGTTTGTCCCAGTAGCAAGAGCAGAGTAACTAAGACAGGAGCTAAGTAGGCTTAACAGCTAATTCAGTGTCGAAGTCAAGGAGGCAGACTGAAACCCAAGGTTATCTGATGTCAAAGTCCCCATGGATCTTATAGTGAGTCTCAACTGAGAAATTCTCAAAGGGGTCTTGGAGTTAATGGGGGTGTTTTCAAGGGATGAGAACGATTAAGGATGGAAGTTACTGAAGACTTCTGGAAAGGCTACCAGCCAGAGGCTTAAAGGGACAGTGCAGAGATAGTTTTATGGGAACCTGCTGAGGGATGGCAATGAAAGAGGAGCTCCTGAGCGGCCACCACCCACACACAGCCTACAGCAGGCTGGGGGAGTGGACACCCAGTGTCTCCGCGCTCCCTTCTCCGTGCCTTCTAGGGGAAGACCCACCAGGAAGCCAGAGACGAGGAAACCTAGGCATGGAGAAAATCACACCTATCACTTCGGAACCTTCAGGGGGATCTCTGGGGACACCACCCAGATGCCTCCATCCCAGGTGCCAGGTTTGCGACAATTGGACCATGGTGTAACCAACTGCCTTTGAATTGAGCCCTGCAGAGCCTGGGCCAGGTCTGCCCTCTGCCACAGGAGATGGCATCTTCTCTGCACAGCCAGTGAGGGCATCTCGCCCCTGGAGGGCGTGCGCGGTGCTAGTGCTTGGCCTGCACTCTGTCACCGGAAAGCACCAAAGCTCTGTGGCAATAGCTGAGCAACCTAGTAATACCGTGGCTACAGCTTTCTGTCCATCGGTGACACACTGTGTCCCCCTGCTAGCTGAAGCATTCCCTCTGTCTGGCACACTCCCTACCCAGCTCACCCCTGAACGGTTGTGACAATTGGACCTCCACTGTATCATCCCTAATGTTGATTCCAAGGCCCAGCCAAATAGCTCATTGGATTAAAGCACCTGCTTAGGCAGATGGAGCGACTGGGTTCAATACCCAGCATGCAGTGCTGATCCACGGGGGACAGGGCGCGCTGAGGTGGCAACTGAGACTGGGCATGGTGGCGCGCACCTATAATTCCATCTCTCGGGAGGCAAATCGCTACTAGCCCGATCTGTGCAGTGAGACCCTGTAGACCCTTACTAAAATCCTCCCTCCCAAAAAAGTGCTAATATTCCAGCTCTCCCCTCCTTCCCAGCGTATTCCCTGGCTGGTTGGTGGCAGTGGCTTCTCTGGAAGCAGCTGCTGGGGCATCTTGGAGTGCTGAATGTGTGTAACAGGAAGTGAAGGCAGAGGAAGAGCGGAAACTCGACACTGCTGGCAAGGCGCCAGCCAACCCGGCAGGGAGACTAGGGTGAGCGTGGCCAGGACAGCTGACCACATGGTGCTGAAGAGTTTAGGCCCTTAGGACCTGCCCTACTCAGTGACCAAACAGGTAAAGCAGTAATCACAGCGGGGGCTGAGCGTGACCTTCTCTCCCTTCCTGGGGTGCATTTTCAAGTTACACCCATGGATTTACATTACCAGCATCAGATTCAAATCCTACCACTGCCACTCACCACACAGGTGTAAGTGTGACCTCACAGGAGTGGTATATCTTCTCTGTTTTAGTGTTCTCCATAAAATAGAGACACAGATCCTTCCAGCTCTGACTCTGATTTATCAGGCTGCTTTGAGAAATGAGGAATTCCGTGTATGTAATTTTCCCAGAAAACTAAAATGTGTTCCTTGAACATCAGAATGATCTGTTTTTCCATTTTGGATGGAGGTACCTGAGCTGTGTTACCCGTTTTCCTGCTGAAGATTCTCCAAAGGCTTTGTCTTTTGTTGTTGGGGTTTTTTTGTTTGTTTGTTTGTTTTTGTTTTTTGGCTTTTCTGATTCTAATGTGGGCTGTATCTATTGCAGGTGTGTTTGTCTCTTGTCCTAGCTGGCTACCACTATGCTTCAACCTCTCCTTCACTGGCACTACTGAGATGCTGCAGGCAGGAAGCCAGGAAACTACACCTGGAAATGACCCCTGACCAGGACAGATGGACAGAGACAGGCAGACCGACAGACAGACAGAAAATAGATAAGTGATCGATGATACGCAGTCAATAAATGATGGGTAGGTATGATACAAAAATATAAAAGAAGAGAAAGAACCAGGCCAGGCTCTCCCCTGATCCTAGAAGAAGATAGGTGAAAGGACAGATGGATAACTGATGGTTATGACAATGAATATGTATCCCCCATATAGTCACTACAAGTGAAGTGCAGGGTCCCATTGTGTAGATACGCCTAAATAGTGCTCATCTTTATTGTTAGCCATTTTTGGGTGCACTTTATCTCTGTGCACATGTTCAGTTATTTCCTTGGGAAAACAGTCCTAGGAATGGCATATTAAACCATGTATTTAGTACAGAGTCTACAGAGTACAGGGTCTCACTACGCAAATCAGACTCATAGTGACCCTCCTGTTTAGAGCATCCCAAGGGCTGGGATTACAGGCACATGCCACCATGCCCAGTGTCTGCACTATTAGTTCAAAATGTATGAATATTTAAAAACCAGGAGTACTTCTTCATTATAAAAATTATGTGTAGACTTTGGGAAATGATGGATGCATTTATTATCTTGATTGAGGTAATGGTCTCCTAGGTGCATGTATGTGTCCACACTCACGAAGTTCTGTACATTAAACAGGAAAAGTTTTTATGCACTTATGTTTCAATAAAGTCAACTTTTAAAGAATATAAGTGGACTACAAAAATAAGTGTGTGTGCGCCGTTGAGTATGCACACATGCACATGTGTGTGTGCACACGTCCCACAGCCCTACTAGCCAGAATTCAGCGCTCTTGGCCTCTTGATACGGCCCATGTCCTGGGCATGTGTATTGTGAAAGCCAGGAAATCTCTCACCAGGAGATCCACAAATGACTGTGGGCCCCACTTTGGTTTTGAAATCTGCCCCTTGGTTTGGGCTTCCCCGGAATGACAGAGTGAGGTGGGGCAGCAGGCAGAGTGGTTCTGTTTCTGGGCTTTAAGGACACGCAATGACTTGCTTAGCCTGCCTTGAACTACACGGATGGCCACCAAGGATGCCTGTACTTTATCCTCATAGAAGGCCAGACTTGCTTCCTAGTCTGACAGCTCTTCCAGCCTTCCCCATCTTCCTCCCTGTTTGTTCCCAGAGGGATTCCCTCTAACAATTTTGCACACTTAATCTTGCCTGACACCTGTTCCTTGTGAGCCCCAGATAAACACCCGCACCTATGGTGTAGTCAAATTGTGTTCCCTAAAGTTTGTGCTAGTTTCCGCTCCTGCCTGCAGAGTAGGGTCCTTCACTCACACTTTTCCAGAACTTGGAGCCCACTCTCAGATTAACCCTCCTTCCCTGTGGCAAGTAAGCGGACATGCCTCGCACTGCCCGGCAGCCATCACTGAGGCTCCTGATGGCTGGTGACAGACCCCAGACACACCCCTTACTGAGACCTGGCACCAGAGCCCAGGACAGCACCTTCTGGTCTCACCTTTGTGCAATGAAGGAGGCCATAAATACTTTGCCTGAAAAAAAAAAAAATACTTTACCTGCATGAGGTCTGCTCAGTCAAGCTTTCTCCTCGAGAGACCTCAGCCACAAGGGCACCAATTCAACTCCATACTTTTATGTACAATATAAATATAAATATAGTTTTTAAGAAGAATACAAAAACAATAGAAGAAATTAGAAGTGATTCAGAATTTGGTTAAACCCAATGATAGGAATTCAACAATGGCTGTCCTATGATATATTGTTGTCTTCAAATTCGTTGTTCAAATTACCAGATATGGGCCTGTAAGATTGATCGAAAAAAGGTATAAAAAATTAAAAGGGAGAGAGAAAAAACTGAAGTGCCAACTGCGGCTTTCTGCAGATCAGCAGAAATCGGCAGTGCAGTTGTCCAAGTTATCCTGTGTGTATACGTGTGTTTGTTTCTTCCTGTTTCTTCTTCCTTTCCTCCTCTCCCTACCGCAGTTCTTATACTAGGGCGGCAACGCAATGCTCACATGTGCGAGTCTTGCTTATGTCACTTATGTCAACTCCATACTTTGAACTGGCACCAATGCCAGCACAGTTGGACCTGGAAGGGTGCCTTCATGTTGGCAACCCCCATGCTTGAAATAGCTATTCTACACTGTTCCAATTTGCATACCCTAAATGCAGAATTTCCTCATTTTTCCATTCCTAATATAACCAACATATTAAACTGAGCTTTAAAAATTTAGATTTTTTAAAAAATAAGCTCTTTCTCCAGGTTTCTCATCCTGAGTGGTAACTGCCACCTTCCCAGCTATGTCTCCAAGAAGGATTCAACATTTCCTGAGCACTTCTGGAGGACCAAGGTCTGGCTACATCTACACATGCATATTTCCTGGCTTTTGTTCTCTCTATAAATCGGAGTACTTCTCTGCACAGGAAGGGGGCAGACTATCTGTCCTCCTAATTTGATCAAATTGTGAATGAATGCTTTCCACCACCCCCCTTTTTTTTATTTTTGTGGGACAGGGGTTCGAACTCACAACCTTGCACATGTAGGCACTTGTGCCACAGAGCTATCTCCCGAGCCCCTAGTCTTTTTTTGTTTGTTTTGTTTTTCTTCAATGCTAGGGATTGAACTCAGGACCTTGCGCTTGCCAGGCAGGGACTTATACCACTGAGCTATCTCCCTCACCCTTCTTTTTTTCCCTTTTTATGGGCTTTTCTCATTCTCTTGACAGTGGGTAGGCAAATGAATCCACATAGTTGGGATCTGTACTCAGTGTTTTTTTAAATTTCTGTATCTGGTACAGGGTCTCACCATGCAGCTGGGACTCATAATGATCCTCCTCCCTAACACTGGGATTATAGGAGTGCACCACCACACCCAGTTTTGGGATTGAACCCTGGTCCTTTTACTTGCCAGGCAGCCTCTTAGACCACTGAGCTATCTCCCTGGCGCTGGCTTCAGCCATTACCTGAGTCCCACAATTCCTAGTAAGATTAAGGCTCACTCAGTCTACTTCCAGAAGCCAGGATGAGCCACTTGGAAGATTGGTTTAGTTTTTCCCATACAGAGGGAGCCTAGAGTTTAAAATCAGAATGACCAAATAGCTACTTGCAAGGAAGCACTAGTTTCACAGTTAGAACAGTGATTTTCCTTTCTCCGCAACAGGACACAAACAAGGAAGTGTGTGAAGACCAGTTGTGGGCGTGCTCCAAGATGTGGAACAGTGATAATAATTAACGTGGAAAGACTGACAGCGATCAATGACTGAGTCCAAGGCTGACCCTGTAGTAGCAGGACTCCTTATTTGCATGCCAGCATGCCCTCCCAAGAGGGAAGGAGCAGCACAGAGTGAGATCCCAGCAGCTGTACAACATGCCACAGTTCCTGAGCGGTGTGTCTAATGTTGTCGCTGCAACAAAAATACAAAGCAGTGCACTTTATGAAGATGAGAGGGTTTTAAAAAAACTCACAGTTGAGAAAGTAAAAGTTCAAGATTGGTAGACTCATCTGTTTGACCTCTATCCAGACTCCCCTTGGCCAGGTCAGACTATAATCTGCCTCTTCCTCTTTTTACAACTCTTTCTCAGTGGCAACTAAGTTGCATTAATATCTTCCAGGGTAATTCCCCCAACGCACCCTGAAGTAATTATCTCCTATGAAGCACCACTTCTCAAAGGTTCTGCCAACTCTTTCTTATACGACAACACTGGGGACCAACCTTCCAACGCAAGGACCCTTGGGATACACACCAAGGTATGAGAACCTTCTTCTGTCACCTACAATTTCAGGGGTGTATAGAAAAAAGTTAAGAGTTGTTGCCCTACAAGCAACTGCCAACTAAATAAACTACAGCACATTCTACAGAGAAAATTGTGTAGCTTTTTAGCTGCATATTCAAAATACATCTCAGATAAGTTGAAAAAAAAAAAGAGAGATGAATTTCTCTGTTCATCTTCCAGAATCTGTGGGGGAAGAGAGGGCTGGGTTTTCCCTCTGCTCCCTCAGCTGAGAACCATCCACCTCCCATCTTCTACATACTATTTAACCCCCCCGCCCATGGTACCAAACAACAACTGGGCACTCAGTAGCCTGGCCCTCTGCAGGGAGCTGTCCTTTGCTTTCCACGCACTGGAAGGCATTACCATTCACTTTACAATAGAAAGAACCCACCAGTCGCACTGGCCTGCCAGTCCTCTGGGGAGCATTGGACAGCCTTAATGATATTTTAGGCCCACAGGGGTGAGGCTCCAGCTGCTCTGTGAGCCCAACTGGAAGGAAGACATGGAAGAGCACCTGCACAAGCCCTCACAGACACCAGTGCTGCGCTGTCCTCCACACAGGCCTTGGCAGCTGAAGTCTGCCGGCGCCTCCTTGATGAGTCCCCTCTGTGCTCATGACCACCAGTGTCCTTAACTCATTAGCTTCTGCCCATGCAGGGCAGCCCCGTGCCACCCACCCCTCACCCTCACTGGCTGTCTCCTCGTTGAGGAGGGGAATAATGAGGGAGGGCCTGCAGAGGCCACTGAGACAACTGAGCCTATTTCACATTTAAAGATAGGGGTTGGCAAGAAAGCTCAGAGGTCCAAAGCGCCTGCTCAGGCAAACTTTGGGCAGGCACAAGGGACAGTGGTTTGATCTCTGGCTCCACATGCCACACCAGCACTGCCTTCAGGGTGGGCTGAGCTGGCCAAAAAATTAATAAAAATAAAATAAAGTTAACCAGACCCACAGTGAATTTGGCTTTCTCTTCCAGAGTGTGGCATTCTACACTGAGCCCAGAAAGATGATTCTGTCCGAGATGTAATCTCCTTCAATGTAAGTATAGCCCACAAAGTCAAGCAGTTCCTGTGTAAACTGAGGACACCAAGAGAAGAAATTTGCTGGGACATTTAACTACTGGCTTTTACACCTAGGAATGGGAGCATAGAAAACTCCAGCCGCTGTCTAATGCTGTAGTCATCTTGGATTCCAACAGAGCCTTTGTACAATTGAGACAGAGAGGAGCGGTCATCTAGAGGAACTAAATTGTCCCTTGAACCGTCAGGATTTCTCCAGAGCTACAGGAGGAGAGCATGGTCAGCTAGATCTAACCCCTCAGCATCCCCTTACAAGTTTGTGCCTTGTCCTTTGGTAATGGGCCAGTCTCACTTTTGTCAGGTCCTCAAACTCAAGTCCTTCTCTGTCATCTCCTAGTTTCCTTGTAAGGGCCAGCCGTGCCCCCAGAACTCTGGACAGGCTATGCTGGCCGCCGAAACTGGGCATGGTGGTACATTCCTGTAATCTCAGTGCTGGGGAGGCTAAAACAGGAGGATCACTACAAGTCCGAGATATGTGCAAGACCCTGTACAAAAGAAATAAATAGAAAGATTTCTTTTTTAAAAAAAATTAAAAGCATATAAGCCAGGCATGGTGGCGTACGCCTGTAATCCCAGCACTCAGGAGGCTGAGGCAGGAGGATTGATGTGAGCTCAAGACCAGCCTGGGCTACCAAAGTGAGCTCAAGACCAGCCTGAACTGCATAGTGAGACCCTGCCTCAAAAGGACAAAAAAAATTAAAAGCATAACTGTTAGATATAAATTAATAGAGCCCAGCCCAAACCCCACCGCTGGGAGCTGAGCCTGCGCACCCGCCGCGGGTGAGCCCCTGCGCCCCTCTGCCCCGCCTCTGCGTTCCCGCGACTAACTTCCTGTCCCAGCCCAGCCCAAACCC
>PVJA010045928.1:0-15380 GCA_004027025.1 Myocastor coypus | reverse complement strand
AAAAAAAAAAAAAATCTCATCCTTCATCCTTCATTGTCAGAGAACAGAGTGGTTGAACTCATAGCATCTGTAAAACACTGTAATTGTCGCAGTTGAAGCTATTGTTTCTTTTGGCTTTATTCATTTATTTATTTCATACAGGGTCTTGCTGCACAGACTTTCAGTGATCCTCCTGTTTCAGTCTCCCCAGTGCTAGGATTACGGGTGTGTGCCACCATGCCTGGTTTCAGGGCCAGCATGGTGTGCCCAGGGTTCCAGGCCAGCACAGCATGTGGTACTGGAGCTTGAACTTTGATTCTTGTGCTTGCCAGGCAGCTGCTTAGACCCCACAGCCATCTCCCCATCCCGAGCTAACATTTGTTTTCCAATTTCAGCTTGGTAATAATTTGTAATAGCAGCTGCTGTTTTACTGCTGTTGGAGAACGTGAAACCCAGGGGTTAAGTAACTTGCATCAGCTGAGAGGAGTTAGGTGCGGTGTAGGGGTGGAGTGGGGAGAAGTGACTGTGTACTGTGCAGCTGCCTGCCCCAGTGCACTGACCCTCTCAGTAGATGGGGGAGGCATGGAACTTTGATTTGGTACCTACTAGTGGGAAATGGCTCCTTTGTGGGACATTAGAGTTTACATAAATCTATTCTTTAAATTGCAGAAGAATAAAAGCTTAACTTTTATAAAATGCTCAAGGTGCCGTATTTAATTTTAGGCCCATTTCATCTTGCCAAGGCACATACTGCATATGCAGTGCTACTGTCCCGTAGCTTACATGGCTTTGAGTTTTAATAAACTAAGCTGAATACATATGAAGTATACCTTTTCCAGTAGAAGTATACCATATTTGACATTTTGATGAGCATTTAGTTTTTTTTTTTTCATTCTTAATGTATTCTAACAGTAGTTGTTGAACCTGTTTTGAAATTGGATGTGCTTTGAAGTAGACATTTCAGCTATGGGAAGCTATATATTTTGGTGATTATTTTTTCTACACATATACAGAATGTTTCGTTTTATTTATATGTTGCTGCCCTACATTTGTATAGTATCCCTGCCAAGAGATATTTATGTTATCCCACTATCTCTTTTGTGATAGAGTGCTCTTAGATACCTTGTTTTGTATTGGTACACATTACAGACTGCCATTTGGGTATACCTTGCCCTACCTGATTTTGGTTACTAATATAAGTCTCCTAACGGAGTCAGTTTTGGGGAGGTGCCCACAAACAAAGGAACTAACATAGGAGTAATGTGTGAGCTTTTGCACATCACTTGAAGAGGGGCAGTGGGAGTGTCATGGGAGTGTGGAACATGGCTGTGGGGACCCAGCTGCCCTCCAGCCTTCCAAGTGGGCCTTCCTTCTCCTGCCACAGGAGCTCATATGCCCCAGGATTTGGTTAGTTCTTCTGTTAATTTTTTTCTCTTGTTCTTTAGAGAATTTGTACATTTTAAAATTCTTATTCTGTAATTTTAGAGTGATCTGAGAAGATAGCCATGTTGTGTTCAGTACATATATTTAATAGGAGAACCAGCATTTCTCTTATTTAATTTTGTTATTTTTTTTCTTCTTAGTGTTTTTTAAAAAAATTCTTACCAAATATGATTGCATTTTTTTTTTCCCCCCTATTTTATTTTTTTGGTACAAAGGGTCAAATTTGTGACCTTACACTTGCCAGGCAGGTGTTTATGCTGCTGAGCTATTTCCTTGGCCCTCCCTTTTTAGGTTTTATGGCAGATTTAAGATCTGGTAATTTGTTAGAGTGAATGAGTTATGCTTGGTCTAAACTATAGAATTTTATTCATTTAGTATTTGGTACAGGGTCTCACTACATAGCTTAGACTCATAGTGATCCTCTTGTTTTCAGTCTCTTCAGTGCTGGGAGTACAGGCATGTGCCACCACACTGGCTGGCTAAACTTGTTGTCCTCCCGGGGTATCATGTGATGGCTGGGATTGGACCTTAGTTCCTGTGCTTGCCTACCTAGGCCTTTAGTCCACTGAGCTATCTTCTTGCCCCTAAGCTCTAATATTTTAATTAGATGCAATATTGTTAATTCATTAAAAATGGTCCGGATAAAAGAAGTGTAATTTTGAGACGTAGATGATGGTAATGTCCAGTCCAGAAGTTCTACAGATGACGGGTAGTAGAAGTTATTTTCAGAAAATACACAGGAGTGTTTTGTTTTTATTTTGGTATCGGGCATTGAGCTCAGGACCTTTCACTTGCCAGACAGGCCTTTATGTCACTAAGCTGTTTCCCCAGACCAAACAAAAATTTTTCCTTACTGTGAATCTCAAGCCTGTTTTGGCACTAAATCATGGGTGAAATATGGATTATTTGTGATTAATTTGTATAAAAACGTATACAGCCCTTAAAAATACAACTTATAAATTGTGTTTTAATACTTGTGCTGTAAGGAACACTGGTTTGCTTTGCTTTGAAGCACATAGATGCACCAGAGGTGCCTTCTTAGCTCTTGTATTTAATAATCTGCTTTCTTCATGGCTATTGATATGATCTCTTCCCCAGATAAACAGGGGTCACATGACAACAGAAGCCAAGAGAGCGGCAAAGATGGAAAAGAAGATGAAAATTTTGCTTGGAGGATACCAGTCGCGTGCCATGGGACTCATGAAGCAGCTGAATGACCTGTGGGACCAGATTGAGCAGGCGCACTTGGAGCTACGCACTTTTGAAGAACTTAAGAAACATGAAGATTCTGCCATTCCCCGGAGGCTGGAGGTAACGTAGAGCTTTGCTCTACAGCATGATTTAGCAGAAGAGCTGTCGGAAGTACATCACTCCTCTGGTCCCTCACAGACCACTGCAGCGGGGGCTCTGGCAGGCTTTTTCCGTGTGTGGCCTTGTAGCTCAGGCTGCCTGGGTAGACACAGGTGATGGTCACAGGCCTTCCAGCACCCATTTTCATACTGTTTGAAGATACATTGGTGGGGTAGAATCAGCAGCTCTTGTCATTTGTCCCCCTGGAGCCTAATTTCATCCCATTCATGTCTCTTTTTAAGGAACACCAAAGCAGTGTCCTTTTGTGTGATGACTTAAGGTGCAGGAACCTAGCTGCTTACTCTAGAACATTAGATTCCTCTAACCAGGTTTATCAGATTTCGCTCCCAAGTATGTGTCAGAGCCTCTGCCTGGTTATAAGTGGTCAGCACTTAGGGATATTGATAAGACAGGAGTGGCTTGTTGGTCTGAAGTGGCAGCAGAGGTTTTACAGGGAAGAAATGTATGACCAGAGTGGAGAGGAGCTGCAGGACTGGCATCACAGCAGAGTGCTCTGTTTCTTCTGGGAACCTCTGTTTCAAGAATTATGAATGAGTGCAGCCACTTCAAAAGAAGATGTAGTAGTTTTCAGTGTACTTACCTATAAACTAATCATTGAGTGTTCTTGTCTCTTCTAGTGTCTAAAAGAAGATGTGCAGAGACAGCAGGAAAGAGAGAAGGAGCTTCAGCAGAGATATGCTGATTTGCTGCTGGAGAAGGAGACCCTAGAGTCAAAATTCTGAAGCGCGGGGTCCATCCTGTCAGAGGCAAATTAACTGCTGGGTTTCCTCACATGGCGGACACTGACGGTTATCTTTGTGACAGATTGACTCACTGTGGTTTTGGGTTTTAAGTGGTCTTGATCATACATATCCTGTGTTAAAAAACATCTAACTCCAAAGGACAGATGAGGTTTAAATTATTAAGATGATCATTTTTTTCACCAGTGTCATATTTCCAAGATTTTTTTTTTAAGTTTTGGTCTTTAATTTAAAAAGTATGACTCTGAAGTACTGCCCGTGAGTAAACCCTTGAATAAAACCAGAATGTAACAAGTCTGAATGTAGCCTTCTGTTTGTAGATGCTCAGAGTGCCTGCAAACCAGGCATCGTGTGCTCTGCGGCTTAGTGAGTCACTCCGGGGTGACTGCGGGGTGATCAGGTCTAGTGGCTCCTGTGGCTTCAGCACAGAGCAGCCATCTCTCTGTATGGACAGGGGAGACCTCAGATTTGTCTTTAGTATCACTTTCTAGTTTATCAAGTACAGAAATTGAAGAATGAATAGAAGTGGAGAAATTAGTTTTATGAAAATTCCTACAAAAGAGTTCAGTGTCACGTTAGCTGCTTTGAAGCTCATAATGGGCTGATGATGTGTTGGATTCACCAAACAAGCTTGATTGGTTGGTTTCAAAATATTAGACACTGCAGGGAGAGAGGAGAGGTTAACCCATTCCCCGGTTTAACTATTTAAGAAACAAGTATTTACTGAATAGATGCCCTCTGCCAGATTCTTAGAGATGGACAATGAATCAAACACACTTGCTTCCTGCTTGGAGGGATTCATAGTCTGCTGTAGCGAGTGTTGGGCCTGAGTGTTCCTTAAGATGGAACCTGATGAGAACAGTCTAAGCAGAGGAATGCAGCACCCCATGTGTTCTAGCGATTCCTCCTGGGTTTCCTAGGACACACACTGGTATCCTCTTTTTTTTTTAATTTTCTCAATTTTGTTTTTATAATCTTTTTTTATTTTATGTGTTTAGTACAGGGTCTCACTACATAGATCAGACTCCTAGTGATCCTCCTTTTTCAGTCTCTCTAGCACTGGGATTACAGGCACGCACTGCCATGCCCAGTCTTGGTTGCCGTCTCAGCGCACCCCAGGGGCAGGGCTGACATGACACACCAGGGATCGAACCCCACTCCCTGCACCTGCCCAAGTTCGCTGAGCTATCTGGTCAGCACCTATTTCTTTTAATAGTTCTGTTAAATTTTCACTGCATGTGTTGTTGGCTTGTGTTTGGTACCATGTTAGATAATGCTGATGGTAGATCTTATTTTGTGGTTTTAATTGGGATGTCCATTGTGTTTTATTTTTAAACTGATGTTTTCGAGTTATCTAGAAATGTAGTACCTCTGTCTTTAGTTTTTAAAGATTTTTGTATTAGAGATGTCTCTGAGATCTCGTCAAGTACTCCTTTCGGACATCTGGGCTTTTCCTGGTTGCTGTGGTGGTGACTTGCATTAATAGATTTTCTGATATTAAGCTATCTCTACTTGTGGAGCTAGTTATATTCTTTTTTTGAAAAAGTGCCTGGTTTTTTTTTGCATTTTATGTAAACTTACATAGGCTTAAGATAGTTGATCTAATAATAAATCTTTGTTCTCAAAATTTGAGAAAAGTAATGTGCTTAGTTATATCTAGAGAAATTCACCAAAATTTTAGCTTTAAAAGTAGCATCTCAGTATATTGTAAACTGCATATGCTTTTGTCACACCGCAGTGCTACTGTCCCTGCAGACAGATGCCACCATCCTCTGGGGGTGTCCTGCAGAGCCACGCACTTCATCAGCACCTGTCTGGGCTGTATGGGGACTGCTGAGCCCTCCCTCGAGGCGCTCCGTACTTGGCAGCGTTGGTTCAGAAAAGCTGCATTCGAGTTTTGGTGACTGAGTTTGGAAAGTAAACCTGATTAAGAGAAACTGGAGATAATGCTGAAATACTAATGAATAAAATTAAAGAAAAAAATCTATTTCATTGGCTGTGGATTTGGGCTGTCCAGCACTCCTTCCCAGGAGTCACGAGTCCTGGAGCGTGACTGCTGACTGGTGTTGCAGCATTTGGCTTGTTTGTCTTAATGTTATGCAGAAGTTTACATTTTCACATGAGCAGAGAAATCCTTCCGGCTATTGTACAAATTGTAACATTGGGATTTTGCAAGCTCCACAAAGTAAATGGAATGACTGCTTGTATTTTTCTGTGTACGAAGCAGTAATTGCAAGGGGGGTGGGTGGTTTGTTCCATGAAAGACTGAAAGGTTATACTTGTAAACTTTCAGGTTTAGAGCTGTTTGGAAATGATTTCTTGATAATTGTCAGCTTCATTCATGACTTACCTGTTTGTAAATGTAAACAACTTTAAGATTTGTTTTAGAATGTGTTTCTCATTTTATTATTTACTAAACTATGTAACTTGTATTCTAATAGAATTTTTATCTTGTTGAAATTTAATTGTTAATAGAAAATTTTAGTAGAAATTTTCAGTTTCTGTATTTGAAACTTACTTTGTCCTTATTCTAGCTTTACCATTTTTTACTATTTGATTAGTCTTGTTAAAGTTCTTCCCATCCAAAAGCTAATGTTTTAGCAGTTGTGATTTTTTTTGTGTAATTTAAAATAATAATTTCTATTTTATAGTTAATTTCTTATCTTGTGTGCATATGTATTTAGTACCGGGTCTACAGAGTCTCACTACACAGATCGAACTCATAGTGATTCTCCTGTTTTCAGCTTCCTAAGTGCTGGGATTGCAGGGCTGTGCCACCTTGCCCAGTTTCAGTCATGTCACAGTTTGCCCTGAGGGCGGGGCTGGCATTAGGCATGGCAACCCCAGGCACCAGGCCCCAGGCAGCCTTTTAATCTGCTGAGCTGTCTCCTGGCCCGCCCTATAGTTACTGTCTTTAGATTTTTTTCTCACTTTTGAGTGTGATTGTGTATTTTCCATTTATATATAAATGACTGTTGAAGGCTTTTTAGTTAACCTTTTTAAGCTAAAAATATTAGCATCTCAGTTCTTCTGGTGTATGGTATCTTTGTTATCATTTAACATTTTAGTTCAACAATTTAAGAATAAGCCGGGTGTGGTGGCGCACGCCTGTAATCCCAGCACTTGGGAGGCTGAGGCAGGAGGATCGGTGCAAGTTCAAGACCAGCCTGGGCTACAAAAGTGAGCTCAAGGCCAGCCTCAACTGCATAGTGAGACCCTGTCTCAAAAACAAAAAAAACAAAAAAACAAAACAAAACAAAAAAATAAGAATAAATTTCCTGGGGCTGGGGAGATAGCTCAGGGGCTTAAGTGCCTGCCTGGCCAGTGCAGGGTCTTGAGTTCCATTCCCAGTACCAAAAAAACAAGTTCTCTGTGGTTTGGTTTTAAAAACAATGTTTTTTCCTTTTTTGCTGCTGAGCATGGTGATGCTGTGTCTGTAATTCCAGCACTTGGGAGGCTGAGGGAGAGGGATCGCAGAGGCTAGCCAGGGCTACATAAAAGAGTTCAAGGCCAGCCTGGGCTACATAGCAAGATCCTCTCTTAATTTTTTTTTTTTCCTACTTGTAGGATTTTTAGATTGTGGAGAGAAAATGCAATTTATATAATTTTTACTCTTTAGAATTTATTGAGCGGCTGGGGAAAAGGCTAAGGGGCACAAGTACCTACCTGTCTGGCAAGTGCAAGGCCCTGAGTTCAATCCCTGGTTTCAGAAGAAAAAAATCAAAGAATTTATTGAGGTTTTGGGACCTAACATCTGTTTTTTTTTTCCTTTTGTTTTGGGGAACATGTTTTGAAACAGGGTCTTGCTCCATGGTCCAGGCTGGTGTTGAGTTCTCAGTGATACTCCTGCCTCAGCCTCCCAAGTGCTGGGATTACAGGCATGTGCAACAATGCTTGGAGGGACCTAACATCTATAAAACGTGTTCCGTGGTTGTTTAAAATTGAAGTTCATTTAATTTGCACGTGACAGATGTGAATGTATATTTATCAACTGGTTTAATTACATTGTACAAATTTAATTTTTTTGGTTATAAACTATAGAATAGTGTTATTTTAAATTGTTATAGTTGTTTCTCTTGTTTTCATTTGTGTGGAGCTTTTGCATCGTATGTTTTGGTGCTGTTATTTAATGTACCGTATAAGACATCTGTCTGTACAGTTCATAAGGAAGACTACTCCAATGTTGCTTTTGACTTTGTGGTACTGGGGGTTAAACCAGGGGCCCTCCACTCCCGAGCTACGCCCCACCTTGTCTTGGCAAATTGACCGGGGTAGCCTCAACCTGGAAGTATAATCCTCCTGCCTCATTTTTGTATAGCGGCTTTTGGATGGCATGCATGTGCCACTGTGCCTGGCATATGCTTTTTTTTAATGTATTTGGTATAGGGTTTCACTATGCAGCTCAGACTTGTAGTGATGTTTTCAGCCTCCCCAGAGCTGGGATTAGAGGGGTGTGCCACCACACCCAGTCTTGGTGGCTGGCTCAGTGCACCTGGGGGTGGGGCCAGCCTGGCATGTGGATTGGGCCGGGTCCCTGTGCTTGCCTAAGCAAGTGCTTAGTCTGCTGAGCTATCTCACCAACCCCTTGGATTTTATATTTTAACACATCTAGAGAGACTTATATCTTTCATGGTCTACTCCATTGGGTTTTATTATAATTTCTGACTAGTTTACTGTGGTCATGCTGTATCCGCAGGGTCTTCTGGTGCTGTGGTGTGGGTGTGTTCCCAAGACCCCGTGTCAGGGCCTTGAGTTCCCACTGTAGCACTGTTGAGAGATGAGACCCAAAGAGTAGCTCAAGCTGCCCTTATGAGTACACTGGTGGTCAGCAGGAGAGGTTGGGCCCCTTCTCCCTGCCTCCGTGTCCTCTATCTCCTCCATGGGGTGACCAGCAGGAATGCCCTTACCGGATGTGGGCCTTAGACTTCCTGGCCTCCAAAACTAGGGAGTAACTTCCTGTTCTTTATAAATTATTCCATGTGAGGTGTTCCATTAGAGCAGCACAAAAGCAGGGCAAAGGGTGATTTCTGGAGTGGACTATTGATTTTTGATGGCCTTTGTTTTTTGGCAGTTTTGTGATTTTCTAATAGTTTTGTGATTTGGTGATTTTGGAGTTGCCATTGTTTTATAAAATCACAGTCAAGGCTCCCGTTTTCCAAACCTGTAAGAATGCAGCTGTTGTTTGCACTGATTTTAATCCTAGTAACGGCCTCTGTGTACCCAGGCAGAGTCTGCTTCATGTGTCTCTGGGAGCCTCAGGATGTGCACCCCCTGTCACTTGCTCAGGCTGTGCCCAGCTGGCTGTAGTCCTTGGTGCCTGGTCTGGCTTGAGTTCTACTTCTTCAGTCTGCCTGGCTGCCTGGCTTTGCCAGAACTGTCCCTTTAGTGCCTCATCCTTTATCATCGTGCATCATTTCTTTGTCTCCTTTATTCCACATTGCTATCAAGATACCAAGGAATGCCAAGGAAGGGCATTCAGCAAGCAGTATTCCTCTTAAAAATTTCATTTTCTTTAGGAAAGTGTGGGTTTTTTAAAGTTGGATTCTGGGAAATCAGTGACAGCTAGTGTGTTTCAGGGAGTTTGGATTTTCCTTGTTTTGGCTTTCTTGAGTTTATTTTTGCTCTTCATGAAAATAGCAACTGAGAGCCCTTGGATAATATCTGAGCTGGGCGATAAGATGCCCCATGAATTCCAGAATGTGAATAGTGGGGCTGAGCCTCCAGAGGCACAAGACTCGTGTGTTAGTGGCACGAGTAGGGAAGCAGAGGGCAGTGGCATTGGCAGTGCTGAAGTAGCCTACAGCTCTTGGAACAGTGGGCCCACTTGAGAGCAAGAGGGACACAAGCTGTCCACTCTGAAAGTGGACAAATGAAGGGGGCAAGGGTTTGTAGACAAGGTAGCAGCCTCCCTTAGTGGGCTAACATCCTTAAAAAAAAAAAGATAAAATAATCAAATGTCGAGGTTTGTCTCATGTGATAGTTTCTTCTTAGAAAAGACTTAGTAAGGATGAGTATTGAGAGCCATTAACATGTTTGTTTGCCGTGTGGAACTGGGGCATCCAGTGTGTCACTGCTGACTTGAAGCAGGGCTGGCCCAAACTGAGATACGCTGTTAACTGTAAAATACTGGAGTTTGAAGACGACATAGATTGAAAAAGTGTAAATAGCTCATTTTGTAATGTTGCTTACTGTTCAAATGAGTATTTTGGGTGTATGGCTAAATAAAAGCTATTAAAGTGAAAATCGCTGGTTTCCTTTTACCTTTTTGACTAGTGGAAATCAATTTCAATTACTTATGTGGCTTAAGTTCTGTTTGTACTGCGTACTGCTGTTGTGATTTCTTTTTTCTGATTTCTAATTCCACCACGCCTGGGGAATATGCTTTAGATGATTCAGTCGTTTATATTTATTGAACCTTCATTTTATGGCCCTGCATTTGTCTGTCTTGGACATCCTTGTCTCCTGAGAGCGTAGTGTGTCCTGCAGGCCGTCACCTTCTCTCTGGCAGCAGTTAGGTCTGGCCTGGCCTGCCTTGCCTCTGCTGGTGTTCTGTGTGGTAGTGCGGTCTGGTGAGGCTGCCCACTGCTGCAGAGCCTGTGCTTCAGCCTCTGGGGTTTCGCTTCATCTGTTAAGAGCTCTGTCATTGTCCTGTGCATTAAAGGTGATGGTGGGGCCTTGGGTCACCCAGGGAAGAGCTATGGAGAGAGCTAGGCTTGGAGGGAAGGCAGCATCTTAGCTGTGAGTCCAATGTGTGTGGGCACTCGAGCGTCCCCTGGGAGCTGTCACTTGTGCATGTGTGCGGTGGCCCTGGAGGTGCAGCCCTGTGGAGCCACAGAGGGTGATTATTTCCCTAGTCACTTATTTAGTTCCACTTCTGCCATTGTTTGGATGGTAACCAGCCTCCGGCATGGCTGCATAGGGGGCCTCACCGCTTCCAGGTTCATCTCCCTGGCAGGGATCCCCTGGGCTCAGCGCGTCACGCCCACAGCGCCATCTCCTGGTTAGGCAAGGAGTTGCTCTTAGCAACTGGAGGAAGGCTTTTCAATACTCAAATCTTGTAAGTAAAACGTGTTCGTTCTCCAGTGTCACCACTGTTTTCAAGCAGAATAGCTTCATTGAAAATTCCATGTTTTTTGGGCAATTTTAACCTTTATTGTTGTCATATACATGATAAAATTACAGGTCATATAACAACGAATTTTTTTTGTCTTTGAGACAGCATCTTGCTATGCAGTTCAGGCTGGCTTTGAGCTCACTTTTGTAGCCTAGGCTGGTCTCAAACTCACACCAGTCCTCCTGTCTTAGCCTCCCAAGTGCTGGGATTACAGGCGTGCGCCACCACGCTTGGCTAAAAAAATTTCTTATGCTGGGAGGGGAGATGATTTTTTACATGCTGGAGAGATAGCTCAGTGGCATAAGTGCCTGCTTACAAGGTATATTTAGATAACCTAAATACAGTCTGGTTTTAGAAGTGAAATCGTATATATAGTTGTATTCCTAATGTCAAATCCAAAGCTACACAATAGGGCAAATCCAGGTACCAACAAAGATGCTTTTCTGAATTCCCATGTTTCACCAATTGGTTCCACCAATCTTTTAGTTCTTTCCTTGTACCTTATTCTGTATCCGCATTCTCTACATCTGATTGGATCCCAGGATTTTCACTTTCTGTGTGTCATTCTCTACAGACATATATCATTCTCTACAGACACTTTGGGGGTTGAACATAGTGTAGGGTGTCCATTATCAGTGTCTGAACAACACTCAGGAGGTTCTCTGGTATTTCTAATTGGAAACTCCGAAAATGCCATTTTTGAACTGATAAATTCAAATTAATGTTAGAGGTCCCAGATGTCTAGTAGATAATAAAGGCAATGATTTGCATGATGGTAAAACCATGGCAAATATGTAGGAGGCTAAACCTGAGGCAGACAGGTAGGTGCTTGTGAGAAAGGTATGCGCCTTGCACCTACAGCTTGTGTGGGTCTCAGCGGGCTGAGCCTGTAGAGCAGTGGTTCTCAACCTTTCTAATGCCGTGACCCCGCAATACAGTTCCTCATATTGTGGTGACCCCAAACCAAAAAATAATTTTGGTGGCTACTTCAAAACTAATTTTGCTACAGTTATGATTTGGAATGGCTTTAGGCGACCCCTGTGTTTTGGTTTTTCGACCTCTGCCGGGTTCTTGACCCACAGGTTGAGAACCGCTGCTGTAGAGGCTGGAGCTGGTCTCGGGGACACCTGGAGCCCCAGTCTCCATGGTGGGTGTGAAGGGCAACAACATGGCCTGAAATTTGGAGCTGTTGACAGCTTTGGGACGTGTGTGGCTTCCTGTGCTGAAGACTTGTCCTTGCAGGCATACCTGCTGGCCTGTGGTTCAGTAGCTTGGGTGCCAGGGTCATGCATGACACATGGCATCCATCAGCCCCAGAGGAGCAGCCAGTGAGCCTCAGGGTGTCCCCCAGTGTGGTGGCTGATTCTGCAGGTTGGTGTGCAGCTGTCGCCCTTGATGCAAACACCAGGCCTGGCTCCTTGGGCCTGCTGAGCCCGATTATACTATAGACTTCTTTCTTGAAATATCTGATCTGGTGTGAAGTTCTGCTGGAGGCCAGGGGGTAGCGGGGAGGCAAGGGGACCAGAGGCGGCAGCAGCAGCAGGACAGCCAGTGCAGCCAGTACCACCATCCTGGTACGGGCACCTGCACTGGACATGATTCCCTCGTGGGAGGATGTGTGTGTAGCATACGAACATCGAGCTGGGGGCTGCCTTCCATGCGAAGAAGCAGCTTGTTTTCCTTGGGCCCTTGCGCTGAAGTCTTGATTAATATTCTTCCCGCAGAGGCCTTCCTGTTCTGAAGGCTGCAGCCGCCCTTTCCTTGGTCACTCGTTACACGTACAATTTGTTATTTAGAACTTGTGAAAGAAAACCTTCTCCAAACACAGCCCTGAGCTCCTGGGGCGCTGCGCTAACTTGCTCAGACCCACCTGATACTTAATTTCCTTGCATCCACCCCAAGGCGTTTTTACAAATCACCTTCAGATAGGTGATTTGTTGTGCTCTCTCCCTAGGGGGGTTTGTACTTGTAACTGGAACGATAAAGCACTGTTATTAGAAGGAATATTTGACCTTTGGGTACTAGGTAAGTTGGGTGGAGGGGAAGGCAGGGAACTGAGGCTCCGGTATAAGGACTGCCGCGGCTGCAGTTCCCACTTTGGTGTTTGTATCAAGAAGCACAGAAAAGTGCTAGTTCTAGAACTGCCCAGTATGGTTACCACTAGCCATGTGCAGCTATTAAAATAAATTCAACACCCAGTTCCCCATCACAGAAAGTCCTGTGGACAGTGTGGTTGCGGAAAGCCCCGTGGGTTGTTGGGACACATTGGGGGCCAAGTTGTGGCAGTTAGGGCCTAGTGAGGCCTCGAGGCCTGGTGATCCTGGCTAGGGATGAGTGCTTTCTTCATGGCGTTTTGAGGACAGCTGGTGGCCGTAGCTGCTCCCCAGCCGGCAGACCTGACCTGGTGCACCCTGAGCTGGCTAGACAGCTGGTGGCACCTGTGTGTGTAGGCACGGTGATGGCAGCCTCGGTGCCAGGTGCTGAGGTGACAGCTGAGGAGTGGTGGCACACCAGGCTTAGAAGAGGCAAACCTTTAAGAGTTCTCACTTGGTTTCATAAAACTGCAGCAAGGAAACGAAACAACAGCAGGAGAAATTCTGGGGTGTGGGTGGCAGAGGCGTCATGCTAGACTGTGAAGGGCTACCGGGCTAAGGGAGGTTGGTTTTGCTTTTGCGACAGGGTCTTAATTTTGTAGTGCAGGCTGGCCCTGAACCCACTATGTAGCCCAGATTACCCTGGAATTTGCAGCAACTCTCCTGCCTCAGCCTTCCCAGTGCTGGGATTATAGGCAAGTGCCACCTGGCCCCGCTTCTAACCCTGCTTTTGAGATTCAATTATAACTGGTTTTGAACCGACTATTCAGGCTGTTTTCCTAATGAAGTATTAGTTGGGCAGTTCTTCCAAATGAAAGCTTAAACACGTCTGAGTCTGAATCCCTGGCACCTGCAGCAGGGGGCGAGCAGCCTTAACTCTGATCTTGCCAGTTGCTGTGCAGGGACAGGAGAAGAGGAGGCCCTGGGAAGGGCTTCTGAGAAAAGAGCAGCCAGTTCTCAGGGGCCTGCAGTCCTAGGTATGAGCCCTGGCTGGCACTTGGCAGCAGTATGACTCGGGGCTGAACTTGGCACAGACCTTAACTTCCTGGTGTGAAACGCCCTGGCACTGCTCTGATCATGGGGCAAGTTGGTGACAGGGCACCACACCTGGAAGCCTCCTCTTCAGTCTCCTGTGCTGACTTCTGTGGTTCTGGGCCAGGCCCATCCAGAAAGATCCTGAAGAACCTTGAGCCTGGTCGCTTTGCTCCCAACTTGGTACTGGGGAGGAAGAGAGAGAGAGGACTTAGCTCTGGTAGGCATGTTCTTACCCCTATCCAGTAACTGGTGCTTGTCCTTCCTCCACTGCTGGCTTGGAAGAGGGACAGTGGCCCACATAGTCCCCCAGGGACAGTCTGGAGTGCAAGGAGCTGTGACTTCCTGCTGGCTCTGGCTTGAAGAGGCTGTGTAACCTTGGAGAAGTTACCTTGCCTCTCGGGTCGGACCCCACTATGTGGGTCTTGCTAGGATCAAACGCCCAGACCTGGCCTGGTGCACTGCAGGCCTCCTACCAGCAGGGGGCAAAGCCATCGTTAATGCATTCAGAAATGAAAAGCAGAACCAAAGAATGGTTACTCGGGGGTTTTCTGTTACAGTTGGACTTAATCCCAACCAATGCGCTTATTTATCAATAATCCCTACTTGTTTTAAGGAAGGAAAGGAATCCATAGTTACAAGCCTCAAACTTCCTACTCACGCCTGGCTTCTAATCCTGCTTTGTATTTTTTTCAAAACAGCAACTGCTCCCAGTAAAGGTTCTGAGTGCTCTTCGCAGTCCGTATGCAAAGTCCATGTAAAAAGAGCTGTGCCTAAATCCTGGCCCGTGGGGCGGAGGCGGAAATGGTGTGGAAGCCATGTTTCTGCGGCCCTCTCTGCCTCTTGCCCCTTCCTCTGGCTGCTGTGTGTACACTTTGACTTCAGGACTCAGGAAGGGAAGGCATCTTGGAGGAGACCCAGGTCTGCCTACAGCTGGCCCCACCCTCTGTGCCAGCCCATGCGGGACATCCGGTTCTGAACTCTCCCCAGGCCTGCAGCGGGGTGGGAGAACCACGCTCTCAGGTTGAAGCACAGGATCAAAAGTAAGCACTGCGACCTTGACTTGTCAAGGGGATGAAACAGAGTGAGCTCCATGTTATTTGATGGGACCGCTTGGAATTTTTATTTGTTTTCAAGATTTTAACAGTGCTGCTGATGAGTTGGGATGGTTTTGCTTGGTGCTAGCAAACTCTAGCTCAATTGCTTGTTTAGTTTTTGATTGGCTTTTTTTTTAAGAGTTAAGCTCTTGTATTATAGGCAGCTAAATTAGGTAGAAATATGATAGGCAGATAGGACTGGGCCCTCCCAGGAGTCAGTCCAAAGATGGAAACTCATTACACCTGTGACAGAAGGTGAATCTCCTAGAGGCCTTAAGATAAAGATGGAATGACCTGGTGTAAGAGAAATGGTAATGCTTGGCCTGATAAAGTCTAGAGACATCAGTCACCTCGGTGGGGTCAAATGCCAGGTACCAAGACCCGCAGACATCCCTTCCTGAAAAGTTCTTTGTTCCTTCCATATGCACTTGCTACATGACTTGCTTCCCCCTGCACCAGTACTACCCAAGTATATGCTATGTACTGTACTGGCCATCATAGCTTTAACTCT